>JAULKM010128011.1:0-19874 GCA_032355605.1 Rubia tinctorum | reverse complement strand
GTAGTTTTGTCATTTCATTTTTTTCTTGCCTGAATTCGACCGGTCAACGCCGGAAATAATGACTTTGGGTATATCGGAACTAATTTTTCAAAAGTTAGGGTTATATTGACACATACAATAGTTAGTTAGGGTTATATTTGCACTTTCTGAGATTGCATGGTTATATTGACACTTTTAGCCTAAAGTCAGGGTTATGCATGTATTTATCCCTGGAAAAAATTGGGGTTTAGGGGGGCAATGGATAAGGGGTTCACAAACTTTTGGGAAATAGTATAATTTGACAAAATTTTGTACAACTTTTCTATTTTCAATTTCGAGGACATTCATTTATCCATTCATGACCAAATCGCAAAGTTGAAATCATATATTATTGAATTTCATTGTGGAGTCGTCAATTTCAAAATTCTTGGAGGAACCTAAGTACAAAAATAAAAAAAACTTCACCGTTGGTCCAAATTGAAATCCGATTGAATGTGATGCTACCTTATGGAATCCTAATGCATGTTCCATGTCCGCATCAAAAAGTTTATTAATAGTTGGACCGAAAAACTCACCGATAATTCTTCTCAATTAGACCTCATAGTTTCTAAGTAATCAAGCATAAGATACTCCAAGACATGTACTAGTGCTTTACATAATTTCATGAAAAAATTCAATTTTCTTTTTAATTTTTATATTAACCCCAGAATACACAAAATCAAGTTATTTGGATGCAAAGAAGTAGGCGAAACATAATTTTGGGCAACAGTGTAGTTATAATGAAGTTATATACATGCTCTTCCATTCATCCTTTTTAACACAATCTTTGTACACCGCATACATTGCATGTGTTATTGAATATTTCTCTATCCAAATGAATAACTTCACCTATGGAAAAAACTTTAATATTTATGTTGGCAATGAATCGAATTATGCAAAATATTGAAAGATAAACTAACATCAGCTATCATTAAAACGCACTGGTGCAGAGAAATGGAGGGAATGAAAAATTTTAAATTTTCGTTAATAATTAGGCGGAAAATCCAAAATTTTGTAAAATAAGGTGCCAGATAACGAAGGTGATTTCCCACCCAAGGCATTTTGGGCTGAAGTAATTTCAGGCTTTGTCTCAAAGAAAACAGCCACGAGCTGCTGCATTGCTTCAAATGGGCACCGGTAATCCCATCTCTGGCATCGGTATGTTATACCGGTTCTGGTTGCTTAGAAATTTGATTTTACAGTAACTCTTTGGCATTTTAAAAAAAATCATTTAATGCAGTCGGAGGCAGCTGCTTTATTTATCATAGACACCAGTATTTTCAAAATAGCATCGGTTGAAATATCGATGCCTAATACTTAGAAACTTGTTGTTCCCATCCTTTTTAGACATCAAATTGTTTTTTAAAAAAACTATTTTTTAAGCAGCCCCATGCAGCTGCTTTGAGTTCACACAGGCACTAGTATTTTGTTAAACATCACCTGTATCATACTGGTGCTCTATACTTAGAGTATTTCGAGGCCCTATAGAACCTAATAGAAACAACATAGGCACTGTTATATTTTCATTCATACCGGTGTTGGCTCTGGGAGTATAAAATAATACCGATCATCTTTCTCGTATAACGGTCGCGATTTCACTTCCAAAACTTCATCCCAACGGTTTCTCCTTCATAAATCCGATCTTAACCACGATCTCCACAAGCATTACCCCTCATTCACACTCCATTACTCCACTCTCTCGAATCTGTCTTATATGACAAACCAAAACACATCCCTTTTTGTATCTCAGAAGCCATCAAATCGGAAGTGCTCAGAATCACCCTCCACCTAGTTACAAATTCTCATTCTTTAAAGGTATCTCATCTATTTTTAGTTTTTTTGTCGTATAGAAAGTTTTAGTTCATTTGGATTCAATGAAATGGGTTTAAAATAGTAGTTGTTTGATGAAATGTCTCAATGAAGTTATTTCAATGTTTAGTTGTTTAGAGTTGTAACCATTACAATTATAGTGGCCAACATGTTGTTTGTGATGTATGAGATGACAGGGTGTGTGTTATGAATTGTTTCTTCTGAATGTTTAATATTTTGTGATGTTTCATACCCGTCATTGATTGAATGGTTTGAATGTGGTTGATCTTACAAAGGATTAAAGATATGTCCATTACTCGTTCATCTTGTCGTTCCAAAAATGTTGGTGTGGTGTTTAATGGAAATATTTTTGTTGGTTGGATGTTCATTAAAGTTGTACAAATTACGTAATGGTTGTTTGCTTTGATATGAGTTTATTATGGTTTAGGTGCACAATTGTTATAATGGTTGTTGTATTATTAATGATTTGTATTTGTCTTCACATTAGATGCTACCGCTATCCAAAAAGGTGGGTGGGAAAAGAAGAGAAGTGTCCCTTCACCAAAAAAACCAAGGCTCAAGGACCAAGAAGTTGGCGCTGAAGAGGAACATGATCAAGAACCACCGGTCGTACCCCTCAAAATTCAATTTGAGGAAGAGGGAGAGGATGCAACATGTGCCACTCTTGAAGAGGTCCTCCAAATAGAGTCTGAGGGTGATAGCGAGGGCAAAAACCATCGTGATGCACAGAATGATGATGTTACCAAGACAGGTGGCCGTAAGGGGTCGGTCAACAAGTTAGAGATTACCACATGGTGTAGGCTACGAGGAATGACTATGTGCTAGTAAATCATGCTAGGCAAGTAAAAGGATTCTGTCCCAGTCGCGTTTGAGAGAATTGGAGGTGAAACTACCACAAAGACCCCCCCTCTAAGATTGGTTTATTGGCACCGATTATTGAAAACCGGTGCACAAAATGGTTTGGCAACGGTTTAATTTATTTTAACTCCATTTTTTTGAAAACCATTGATAACCAATTATCGGTTTAATAAAACACAGTGCCCAAACTAGTTCTTGGAAAATTTTAGCACTGTATTATTTTTTTTAGCTCCGGTTTTTGAGAACTAGTGTTAAATATTTACATTTGATCACCGGTTTAAGGGGCACCAAATTCCAAACCATTGCCAAAGAGGAAGTGCCACCAGTTTGCGGCACCGATTTTCAAAAAATTGGTGATAAATTTTTTAAAAATTCAATCTTCCTGCCAATTAATATCCAATCAAACATTCCTTGACTTTCTATATGTAAACACTAATAACTAAGTTGACTTTAACTAATCAACAATCAACTCTTATTTGACTTAATTTGTACATACTAATAAAATGTTTGACCTTCACTAATAAACGGTCAAAACTTACTTGACTTTCTATATATAAGCACTAACAACTAGGTTGACTTTCACTAATCAACAATCAACCATTAGTTAACTTTCTATAAATAAACACTAATAACTAAGTTGACTTTCACTAATCAACGGTTAACCCTTATTTGGCTTTCTATATATAAACACTAATAACTAAGTTGACTTTAATTAATCAACGACTAACTCTGTCTTGAAATTCTATATATAAACACCAATAACTAAGTTTACTTTAATTAATAACCAATTAAACCTTCAATGATTTTCTATATGTAAACACTGATAACTAAGTTGACTTTAACTAATAAACGATCAACTCTTATTTAACTTAATTTGTATATACTAATAAATTGTTTAACTATAACTAATCTATGTTCAACCTTGTCTTTCTATACACAAACACTAATAACTAAGTTGACCTTACATAGTCAACGGTCAAACATTACTTGACTTCTATATATAAACACTAATAACTAAGTTAACTTTAGTTAATCAACGATCAACCCTTACTTGACTTTCTAGTTAAAAATATTAATAACAAAGTTGACTTTAGCTAATCAACGGTCAACCTTTACTTGAATTTCTATCTATAAATACTAATATATAACATTATATAAACAGTAATCAACGATCAACCATTTACTTGGATTTTTATATAGAAACACAAATAACTTAGTTTTAACTTTAACTAATCAATACTCAACCCGTAATTAAATATGAATCAACCCTGAAAACCCTTTAACATCAATATTTTTATAGCCATGCATATTTTAATGACCTATTAGAGCCTACCCAACACTAATACAATCTTATTTGATTATAAATATGAATATGATAATATGTATATGTTATTATAAAAATATATATTACTAATATTTTTGAATTTTGATACTCCGTCTGTTTCATTGGATGTGACACACTTTCTTTTTTTGGGTTGTTTTTGTGAATTTGGCACACTTTCCTTTTATGGAAAGATTCCTTCAATTTCATCCACTAATTCTACTTTTTCCTTTCTAAATTCAATTTCATCAACTCATTTCATTTAACTAAGTCCAAGCATTTATGGTCATGGTGCCACATCCAACATTTTATGACCTATTAGATTCTACTCACTTAAAATTACATTTATTAAAAATATGAAATATTAATATTATATATATATATATTAGCATAACATCGCATTTTAAAAAGGAATTAACATTAACATAATTAAACATAAATTATAATAATTTAAAATTTATATGAATTTTAAAAGGAAATAATTTAATTTAAATTAGTTAATTTAAATAAATTTAAATCGTTGATTTCTTTTGATATATTGAATGTTAACCCTTGAAATCTTCTCCTATATATAGATAAACCGTAATCTATACATCTAGGCTTACTCGCACTAGTGAAAAGCCTTTGATTAAAGGCAGCGATCAAAAGTGGTTCCTAAAAAACCGCCTTTAATTGAGACCCGATGGAGGTTCCGAAGTCGGAACTCCCTCCCAAGTCAGTCCAAAAATTTTAAAGGCACTTTTATATTGACCAAAGACGGTTCTTGAAGAACTGTCTTTAATGGGTATCAATTAAACTCGTTTCACTTGAAGAATCGTCTTTAATTTGGTGTCTTTATGGGTCAAGTATATAAAGTCTGCTAGGGTTTTCCTCTTCCTCACTCAATTTGTTTCTAAGTCATGGAACTTTCCTAGATTTACCTCCCCCGCCTCACTCATTTTTTTTCTCCCACAAAATAAACTTTCCACCACCGCTGCTCTCCCCTCCACATCACTCTCTTGCCTCCGCCACCTAACTCTCTCTCTCTCCTCACCCAACGTCGACCGCGTCAACCTCCCCTCTCCGTCGGGCCGTGCCACTCCTTCTCCCTTCTCTACCCAGAACCTCTGGTGTCGGTCCATCTCCATTCTCTACCCAAAACTTCTAGCGCCACCCCTCTCCCTCCATCCCCATAACCTCCGGCACCACCTCCTCTCACTCCACTCTCCGCCCAACCGCGTCTCCCTCCACCCAATGCCAAACCGCGATGCCCTTATCCACCGGGCCTCGTCCCCTTTCTCTGCCGAGCCACGTCCGCCGCCGCGAAGCCGCTCTGACGCGTCTCTTCTGCCATCTGTTTCGACGCGTCGTCGGTAGATCTGTAAATTTTTATATCAATCACGTTGTTTAGTGTATTAGATCTGTAAATGTTTATATCTATTACATTGTTTAGTGTATTGCATTTGTAATGATTCTTCTTTAGATCTGTTACAATGTTTATCTCTTTTGTTAGATCTGATTCTTTTGCTTTGCTGGTAGCCTTTTTTTGGGACCCTATTTCGGATTCGAATAGAAGGAGGTTTTCGAACCACCTTTCATCGAATCGATCAAAGTCAGGACCAGAGAAGAAAATTGCCTTCTTTGGTCCAATAAAATCGCATTCAATTGGCCTTATCTCCACTAGTGTCGCCTGGTCTCTCTCAAACCCTCTCACCACCGCTCGATCGCCACCCCTATTACCACAACTTGATCGCCACCCCTATTACCACAACTTGATCGCCACCCTCACCCGCTAAAACTCTCACAAGAAATTCTAAGTTCCTCTGATCGCCTAGGAAGGCTTGATTCGTGGAACGGAGGACGGGGTCTGTGTCAATCCTGCAGTCGTAGCAATCGTAGAGTGAGTAATCTGTTTCTTTGACCATTATTTTTTGTGTTCGGTGTATATTGTTGCTGACAGGTTTGAAATATGATTAATTTTTTGTTTTGCCTTTTGAGCAGGCAAGTATCGAGCTTGCCGGTGAGTCAGAACTATTACAGTGGTGCAGATGAGAACACAGAGTTCATGGTGTAGTGTTAGGGAGCTCAGGTTAAACAATATACTTTATTCAGTTACCAGAGATCAATATGAAAGGTAATGGAAACTTCCATCTCCTCTTGGCCTTTGGATTTTGGTACATAAGACATGATTTTATTTATATCATTTTACCTTGGAAAAATCAGAAGTTGATCTGGGAAGGGATTGTTTTGAAGAATCTGACAAAGTTCTTTATAGTTTTGTTTCATGTTGCAGTGTTAGGGAGCTGAGGTTAAACAATGAACTTTGTTCAGTTACGGAGATCAATATGAATGTGAGTTACGTTTTTTGAAATCCATTCTAGATCTTGTAGTATGACTTTTAGAAGTAAAAGTGTGTTATGATATACTGTTTAAAGTATGGGACTTTTTGTGCTTTGATTTATTCATGTGGTTGTACGTATATTTGAATGAAAATATAATACAGAGTATATTTGTACTAGGGCATGGGATTTCTCATGGCCTAGACTTTCTACAACCTGCAAGTCATTTGTAATTTAGTGCTTATTATTCTCAAGCCATGTTCTATTCTGTCTGAAGCTTAGCGTTATGTTATTATGACATGTCTAGTGCTGTATTTGTACTTGAAATAATCCTTTAGAATGAAATTGTCTTACGCGTGGTTTGTTATCTAAATTCTTGTTGTTTGCTGGACAATCTAGTACTCTTTAACTACAATGGTGTACGAACAGTCAAGGATTTTGTCACTGCTGCATTGCTGCAGGTAAGCAACTGATTATGGGAAATGCATAGGAAAATAAAGTGCTTAAAATTGTTTTGACTTGTTTGAATGATCTGGAATTTAAACATGAAAGTTGAGTAACCTTCTTGATTTTAGATGTTTTCTGTGTGATTATATGAAACAAGAAGGTTTGCTGTGTGATTCTTGCTTCATGGTTTGATCAAATTAATTCTAGTCAGTGTGTACGCTCATTCATTTAGTGATGTTTTCAAACTTGGTTATTGTTTCTCTATATTGGTATGGCTATACGCGATAACATTTCAAGAGTGAATGGAAGTGATCAATATTCATCCATGGAAATTGAATAAATTTTCTTTTACTTTGTTACAACCGTGTCTTTATTCGTCCTATTTTGCTCAAAATATTTGTTTTTAAAATTTTGATAATGATGTCTAGTGTATCGCGAGACTTCTAAATATTTGTCAGTAATTAGATCATAATGTGGGTGTTGTGAATGAGAGTTATGATAAGCAAAAAAGAGAGGCAGGGGACCATGCCTTGGTTTGATGTTTGTTGTGTAAAACCTGCACTAAAGGACTGTGAGTGCCACCTATTAGGAATATAACCTGAAGGTTTTCTTGAGTGATTCTAGTGTGCAAGCTTTATTTTTTCTTCTCTGCTTGCTACTCTTTTGAACATAACTACCTTTACCTTGGTCATGTCTCGAGTTCATGTTTGGTTAGAAATTTTCTCTTTTGTTTTTTACTTTGTGTAGGATTAGGAATTTTCTCTTATTTTTTACTATGTTTTTAACTATGTGCCGTAAGATTCTTGTTTTCTTATGGGTCCTGACTCTAGTACTGTATCAGGTATATATATATCATCATAAGAATGTTATAACACTCATTTTGCCTTGTCTCTCAAGACCTCACCGCAGCGTCTTCGACATATCAATGATGTTCTTCCCCAAAAATGGTGATCTGATGATCCTTTCATATTCATTTTCATAGGATGGAGCAGATTAGTAGTTTATAGAATTTTGAGTACTATACAGAGTATTCTTAAGATTTTTGTAGGAGAGTTTTGAGTACTGAAGTTTTAACTCATTTATTTAATGGAGTATCATTAGTTTTGAAAAATTAATGTTTTGAGTCTCTTTGCCCTTTCTTTGGACGTAGCTGCTCACAGATCCAGGGCAATTTTTTTAATTTATAAATATTTCCATACATTTAAAGTACATTGTATTTTGCCAAAATATGATGCCATACATTATAATGTAAGTGACACTTTAAAATTGTAATACATCCGACAAATTTTTCTCTGATTACAAAATCATTCACGTGCTACTTTTCAACGGAACGATCACTGGTATTCAGTACTCACTTGTCCTTGTACAAATGAGGTTTTTACCCTTGACTCGATGACTGGAGGAATCAAACCTCACCACACTATTGAAAACCAACTCATTTCCAGGTACTTTCATTCCTCCGGTCCTACTTATTTTATCTTCTATAAGTGAAATGCGTAACATTTAAAGTTCAACATTCGCTGGCTAGCACGCCGATATCAAAGGAAGAAGAAGATAGAACCACCTTCGGATTACACCTGGAAAATCATAAATATTGATGCAAGTCATTCGATCCAAGAGAGCCTTTATTTCTAACATTATTTCATACAATTACATTTGATTAATTATTTCCTTTGAAGTACTGACATTAGGTGAGTGGTTGGGAATGCGGGTACTACGTCCTCATGTTGATGGAAGAACATGTGCTCAAGACTACCTCTACTAATATTCTAGAGGTGAGTTGATAAATTACGAATTAAACATTGGTTCTTCTTACCTGATCAATACTTACACCTAATGTGGGGGAGATTTTGTAAACAACGGGTATTTCTCGAGGGACAAGGTGCATACAATGGCAAGGAGATAGCAACTGTAGCCGAAAGATGGTGCAAGACTTGGGTGGACGTAAATTCGAAGGAATGCAAGAAATCGATGGACCTCCTGCCGTAAAATGGAGTAGAAAAAATTGATTTTATTGTGATTTGTATGTTTGATGAATCTATTGGTTCATTCATAGAGGATTGTTTTAGACTTCTACAATTTTTACATTTTTCATTTCTTCTTACTTAGAATTAATCTTGTTTTAATTCAAACTATATTTGATTTTGTGTATTCAGATACAGAGTAAATTAGATGATATGATTTTCTTCAATGAAATTTCCCCATATTTTGATTCGGGATGGGCCAGGAAAAATTAAAACAGGGCATTGCAAATGCAAACTAAAACTAGCACTGGTTTATGATATTTAAAACCTTGCTAGAATAAGTAGCACCAATCTAATTTTTATACCGGTGCACAAATATTTGGTCACTGCCAAATATGAGCAACGTAAACTGTTACAAGCAACACCGGCGTGAATAAACTATCGGTGTTGGGCAATATCTGCACCGGTATTGTTTTAATAGCACCGATTCAGTCACAGGTTAATTTGGCACTGTAACCCTTATACCGGTTCTGGTTATGGTTTCCAGCACTGATACAGTATAATTCGGCAATAGTAGCATTATACCGGTGTTGGATAGGGGTTTCCAGCACTGGTAATGTATACCTGTACCTATGTAACTACGTTCGAGCACCCCCATACTTAGGCACCGGTATTCAGATGCCAAATATCTGGTGCTTATGTACTGGATTACCGGCACCTATGTAGGGGTTCTTTAGCAGTGACTATGACTACACAATGACAATCCCTCATTAGTGGAGACATGGGTGATTAAAGGCAGTTCTATCGAACAAGATAAGGCACTTTTCAGATGCCTTCTCTGGCTTCGCCTTTGATCATGCAATGATCAAAGGGGTTAAAAAGCTGACTATAGTCCGGTACAAATTCAGTTCCGAATTCGGAACCTATATCAGGGATTTATAAAAAAAATTCCAGAAACCGAGAGGTTTCCAACATCTTGAAGCACAGAGGGGAGGAATAGCAAACAACCAACTTCATCAATCACAAAAAAAACTAAAAACAACAATCTCACACCATTTTCAATGACACAATATCAATCTCAAACGTTTAAACCAAACTCTAGAAATCTAAAAATAAATCAAACCAAGATCTGTAGGTGCCCGGTTGTGTCGGTAGAGGCGAGTGGTGGTGTCGGTGGAGGTGAGCGGTGACACTGGAGTGGAGGCATGGCGGAGAGCTATCGGAGGGGAAACGTGAGACGAGCGGTGGAGCTGTTAGGGATCGGTGGAGTAGGAAACGAGTGGAGAAGAGAGCGATGAAGCTGATTGATGGGTGAAGATGGAGAACCACGGGAGGAGAAGAGCGCAAGCGGTGGTGCTGGTGGAGGCGAGCGGTGGCGTCGCTAGGGATCAATGGAGAAGAGTGTGCCGCTGGAAAAGAAAGCGCCGCTAGAGAAGAGGGTGCTACTGGGAATCGGTGGAGAAGAGCGACACCGCTAGAGTAGAGTGGCAAGCAAAGTGGAGGGAGGTGAGGTGAGGTTGATGAAGCAGAAGGCAATTACAGAAATTAAAAGTAAGGAATCAAAGGAAATAAACAAGTAAACCCTACTTCTTGCGTAAAATGTTTGGGCAACAATTGGGCCAAATAACCCAAAACCCATTAAATGCGGTTCTTGTGTAGAACCATCTTTAATTGATGTCAGTAAAGGAGAAACAATCTTTAATCGGGTATGAACCATGTTTAAAATGATAGGGACCTGAAAGACATAACTTCCAAACTAGAAACCTTCGGTTAAAGGTGGTTCTTCAATTTTTTGACAGGATCGCCTTCTATCACTGTATTTAATAAGGATTTTTCCACTGGTGTGCCTGTCTCGTTGTCACATAGGCCTTTTCTTAGTACTATATTATTTATTAGTGCTTTTGTATATCTTTTTTTTAGCCACTAGAGCGTTAGATTATAATTTTAATATTTATACAGTGTCTCATCATAAATGGGTTTATCCCATATTATATATTGTAATCACACATAGTGCAAATTTGAGCTTAATAGAAAAGGGATGGGAACCCTATAGACCCTCATTCCAGTGACGATTTAAATTTTTTTAAAAAATTGAAGTCAGATGAATGTAAATTTGACCATTGAATTTTATTGATATATATAAGACTATTATTATAATGTGATATATTTTTAATTATTATATTATATGTTTTTAATTATTAATAATTTATATAAAGAGAAATATTATCAATAAATAGTGATGCAATCGATTCTAAAAGTCAAATAACCTTCGATTAAGACGAATATAGTATTATATTAATCAGATTGGTCATAATCTCTATTTTAAAATAATTTCTCACATTATGATAAAGATAAATCCAAATACATATAAGTATTAAAAATAATTCTAAACAATTATTTTTGTACCAAATAGATATACATAGAGTGGTAAATTGACCCTCTGCTGTCGAGACACCCAACAAACTCGATCCAAACCTACCAACTATTCAACTGAATCGATCCAGCATCTCGATCCAAATTGATCACAGTAGCAAACATCATATTTGACATTTCTCTTTTGCAAGTTGCAGGTTTGCGAGAGAGATATGCCAAACGCCTGTAAATAAATTCCAATACACTATCATGATCAACACCAAAGCAACCTAGAAATGAAAAAAAAATCGTAACTCCTTGACTAAAAATCCAGTTTACATCTATTAAATTAAAGACCCTCTCCAAAAATTAGAGATTTAATCTGGTCATTTTAGTCACCAAAGATACCTTTCTGTAGGTGTATGGGATTATCTTTTCTTTAGAGTGCACGAATGTCTCTAACCCGAACCAAGTTAGACAATCGGAATGAATTGATCTAACATGTACATGTAATTGAGCTGAACTAGTCTACCTGGTCTAAAAATTGTATAACCCGATAAAAGTCTACAAATCTGGCATGTATCCTCTTATCAAAATTGCCAAAAATCAATTGTTTAAATTACTTTTGACTATGATTTCTCCTAAACTGACTTTGGAGAGAGGATCGGAGACCAACAAGTTTAATTAAAAAAGGATCGTCGGTGGTGTATATGAGAACCTAACAATAGGCCCAGTCCATTCATAAACAAGCTTGACAAAACTGGGGAAGCTCAATCCTGAGGGAACATTTAAGTCAGGAAGAGAATCACGCAGCATGTGAATAACACACGAGCCACGACCAAGAAATGGTGGCCTACGCCCTTGACACAGAGGGTGATTGTGCAGCCACCACGATAGCCACGATCAACACGATCCCCGTGTCAGGCATTACTTTAGTAATTGCAGCTCGAGAGGCCTATAAGTATAGAAGAACTTGAGACATCAAGGTAAGTATAAAAGGATATAAAGGAAAATACTAACTTAGGCATTGATGCCTTAACTCCAGATCCAATCCAGAACTTTGGGTGCATGAATTCCGAGAGGAAATTCTGGTCAATGGGGGACTTTGATCATAGCCACCATTTTGAAGGAACCATCCACATCATTGTTGCCGAATGTGGGGACTTAAATATTCTTTTATGTCATGGTAGTAGTCACCATGAATGCGGCAAGCCAGATGGAAAACTCATCCATGCTCAAATTTGTGCCCCACTCTCCACCAATTAGGGAGAACACTAGGGTGGAAAAATATACCCCATGGGAATAGAGCCGAACAATAAGAAGATCCACAAAAGGGACAAGGAGAAATAACCCTTCATGGCGTTCCTCTAGCCAATAGTGAGAAGCTCTATGTGTAGTTCATTAACGCAACGAAGGGAAAAACAAAGAAGCGTCAAGGAGCCGAGAAAGTGATTTTGACTCCACCCAAAAGGAAAAGCATCAAGGAAACAATGAAGACTTGGAACTACATATTAGAAGAGGAAATGGAGCTCTCTTCACTAGTGGATTGATTGCAGAACTTTGAATTGACAAAGAGCTTCAAACTACCTATTCAATTGAATGTTTATGATGGAATAATGACAACAACGAGTTCTTACACTCTTACGAGACCACCATGAGACCCTGTGATGCAACCATCCAGCTAGTGTGCAATGTTTTCCCCATCTTCTTGGCAAGAACAATGATTATATGGTGATGTGGGAGATTCCTTCCAGGTAGTGATAGTTCCTAAAATTGATTGCTGCGAGTCCATATTTCTCGAGTACCTGCAAAAGTCCCCAGCGTGAACCCCTGGGAAGAAGCTATGATGCTCAAGTCAGTGTTGTTCTTATTTATGGCTTTTCTTCTATCAAAATCTCTCTTCCTTTGTTCTATGATACTACTCCTAATACCAACCCATACACATATGCCTTTAACGATCTCATGGTTAACACTCTGCATCCCAATACTCATATAAATGTAATACTCCATGGTTCATTTCCCTAGCCTAGCACTAAATCATGCAAATAATTTAACTAGGTATACATCATAATCTCATTCATCATGGAATCATGGAAAGAAGCATAAGAACAAATTAAGCATGGTATTTATAGCAAATAAAATAGACATGAATTATAAAGTCTCACAAATATAAGAGTTAATAAATTCTTACAAATGCTCCCAAGTCATAAATTAAGCTAGTACCATTAAATTCATGGAATTAGATGGAATAAATGCCATGAAAGAAGTGTATTCAATGGAGAAAGATAGTAGAAAATAATTTTTCTCTATGTAGATCCACCGTCCTCTTTAATCTTGTGCGTAAAGGCCTTCTTTTATAGAGGGAAGAGAGAGAAAGATCCAAAACCTGCTGGTCAAAACCCTAGTGAGCAAGGTGGCACGAACTGTGCTTTTTTGCACATTTCATTCACTGGATTGGTTCTAGAAGCTTTCTGCGCGGTATGGACCATGCAAATCTGCACGACCCGAATACCCGACATTATTTGAGAAACTTTTAAGCTCAAGGACTGTGCAATTTTGCACGGTCCGTTCCCTAGGGGTATTCTTGGCCAATTCTAATGGCGCGGTATGTGCCTTAAGAAAATTTCTTAATTTTTCAAGTCTTTGCTCCTTTTTGCCTTCTTTCTTCTTCCAAACTCTTCAATCTTCTGCCATTGGGTTCGATGACCTTCATTATTGTACCAATCTCGTGATTGGACTTCAATTTACTACTATCTTTTCAGATGGACTTCTCTTATAAATGATCTACAATTTAAGCTCTCAAAAAGACATCTAGGCACTCATATAGGTAAAATCCCATTAGCATACAATTTTTCACAAAATAGGGAAGTTTAGAAAGAGAACCAAACAAGATGGTTTTGACTCTCTATTATGCAAAACCGCTATAAACTTAACTAACCACTAACAAAAGCATAATAAAAGTGATGTTAAATGCTCTAAGAAAACATGCATTTCACATCTCATCATCAGGTGTGGGTAGAATTATGGGTGAAGGTTCATTTTTTGAAAGTCACAAGAGTGAGGTGTGTGGGTTTGCTACTGGAAGTCGTATTATTACTCTGATGGGCAAGGAATATATGATCCTTAATTCTAGGTGTGGTCACAGTTGAATGTGTTTAAATAAATTGCTGACAATGCAAGTTGATGGTAACGTTAAGCATAAGGGTTTCATGGAAGGGTATCCAATAGTGTTAGGATCTTCTCATTGGTCGTCGGGCTTAGGATAGGGTGAAGATGTGGGAAAAGGTGGGGAGTCTCCACGTATCATGTTCTAAGGTGGCCTTGAGGAGACCGTGAATGTGTACATGCTAGATTTGAAATAAGTAAATTCGTAACTTTGGAATTTAATTATTCTATCCACACCGAATGAGTGAGATATAGAGCTAGGATTTCAGATAGGTGGTCTGCTGCTTAATTTTATGAAGCTTGAACCTGAATGGAAAATGAAGCTAGCATAAAATATGGCTTCACGGGACGAGTATGAAGCACATATGCTGGAGCAAAATGCAATGATTTGTAAGTTAAAAAAGGAGTTGATATGTAATGTGGCATGGAAAGAAATGGCGAAGGTTTTTGGTGGACCAAACTTGTAAGGTTTATTAGAAAATCATTATTATTTCAAAGCAAGCACATAGTACACACGTGTTTGATCGGATAAAATAATTGCAAACTGAGTATTGTTGTTTGGTAGAGGCTTCCGATGAAGTGTTGTACGCTTAAGTCGTTGCCGAAAGAATAACATGAGGTGAATGTGAGTCTACGTGAGGAGATTGCAAAGGCGTTATCGATGAGGCCTAGTGAGTCTGAAGAGATTTTGATAGCCTGTTGCCACTGTTTGGAGAAGCATGTTGAGGAGTTGAAGCGAAACCTAGAAACTTATATCTACTTGTATATCTACTGATTATGTGGCTAGGTCGTTCATAATGCAGATTGATGGTTGATCGTAAGTCCTTCCACGTAAACATATGAGTCATATGGAGGTCGAGGGTAGTACACATGATGGGGTGTATTTATACATGCGGTTGAAGTTAGAGGAGATCCCTTCAAGGCAAAAATAATGGTGGGATGATTTTGGTATCCGAACTTTCTTATAAAATTTGCTCTGAATAGCTAGGCTTGTCTGCGATCGAAATAGCTGATCGCGTATCTTAGTAGTAGTTTATTTTCATTAAGCATGTATGTGACCTCATAATGAAGGTGTGCATTAGTATTTAATCGTATGATTTTGGGTTGTGATCGCAAAGTCATGTATTGTAACTTTTCTTAATTACCGTGTAAGTATTGTAATAGTTTGGAATAAGGGTGTGACCATGGGGTTGTATAGAATTGATTTATGGTAATAGATGGTAATTTTATATCATTTAAATTAGTGAATGTGAGTGGAATTATTAATGGATGCTAAGAGTTTATATGGTTGGGTGAAGGAAAATGATGTGGTTAGTTACTTGGTTTAAAGAGGGCGATGGAGATAGTAGTATAATTGGAATTTGGGAATTGGGAATTACAGCAAGAAGGTAGTGTGATTCTTTAATTGTGTCATTGGGCTGGTAATTTTTCATACGCATGCGAAGCTGTGGACAATTGTCCTATTCTGCTACGGGGTGCAGGCAACTCTATTACTATGAAAATCCACAGGTGATTTAGCTATTTGTGTCACTGAGTAGACATGAGTTATGCTATGAAGATGTTGGTGGGGTCTTCTTTGGAGGTATGTGAAGCGGAGGTGAGGGAATGTTCCATTACTGTATTTTATGTGGGATGTATTTGTGTTATAAGTGGGTCTGTGTGTTTTAGATTCGGGGCATGTGAAATTAATGGGCTTATGCCATTTTTTTTTTGAATATGTAGGGTACTGGGCCAGCGAGTGGATAAGCATGCCATGTGGGCATGGTTTTTTCAGACTATTTCTTATTGGAATATGCAAAATATTGCAGTGTTTCGTATCCAAGGCATAATGAGTGGTTAGTCTGTTTTATAGAAACAAGGGGAGCAGAGCATCCATAGTATTTTTAATGCAATGAATTTGCTTATTTCTTTAGTACTTATGCCCTAGCGAAGCTAATATCATTTCGCTAACTAATTTTGAATGTGTACTGGGATGAGTTGATCAAGTAGACCGAGGTAAGTTTTTTCTTGGGATGGGCCTAAAATTCTTGTGGTTTGGGGGCTGGTGATTTTACACTATTGTCGTTGGCTGGTGATTTTCCAGGCGTATGTGAAACTAAGTACAATTTCCCCGCGACCTTGCCAAAGATGGATCATCGCACCCATCCCGCGAAAGGTCTCACTTTACTTGATATCTATGGCCTTTGGGTTTTGGATTGGGTCGGTTGTTTTTATGAATGGGGGGTGGGGTTGGTTCTCACTTCGAGCTATGTAGGATATTTCCCCTTGTATCGCTGGTTGGGATTTTCCTAGGCTTATGTGAAGCTGTGGGTTGTCTTCCTGTGCTCTTTGTAAGGTTTCGGTGTCTTTGTTATCAATGGGTCATATGTTGCTTCGATAACAAAGATAGCTAGTCTGCTATATGACTGGTGATTAGTGTTTTGGATGTTGATAAGCAGTTACTCAAATTATAGTTAAAAATGGGCTTTGGGATGAAAAAAAGAGTTCCACGTAGGAATTAACTGTTTTATTTATGTTGAGAATAATTCGGAATTCTGTTTAACAAGACTGACTTTTTGGATAATAAGTTTTTTGAAAAATGTGTGAACACATTGTTCAAAGTTTTTTAAATTATGATGGGCTTGGTATGCCCGTGACCTTATTATTCCTATATAAAGGGCTGGTATTGTAGCGTTTTAACGCATTGTTTTAGTAGATGATGTTTTAGGTAAGTAGTTTTATAGGGATTTAACTAACATGTGTCAATGGAGGAAATGGATAATGATTTTTCTATAGTTATTTGTGATTACCATGTTTTTCCAAGTTTTAGCTGGGCACATCACCGGCTATGTGGTGGTCAGAGTTGGTTGGAGAGCTTACTCCACTTAGTTGGGTGTGAGCCATGTTATGTACACATTGGCCAAGGGCTTTTAAAACACTTATTAGGTATGTGTAATTATTAATTTACTTGGTGTGTATGGATTTATGTGTTTTGACGTGTATTTTAATGGTTTTGGTTAGCATTTGAGGATGAGATTAGCGAATATGGACTTGATGTGGATGATGTTGTGTTGACATCATCTCGGAAGCTCGTTGGACAGGTAAGAGAAAACTCTCACTTGGGATCAGTGGCCCAAGTGTTCTGAAGGTTGTAGCCTAAAGAAGGAGAAGTGTAGTGCAAGCAGTAGGTTTTGAATAAATCGGTTGCCTATGTTATGCGGTGGTGGTTTAGGCGTGTAAGCGGAGAAATCTCATTGCACTCTCTGGAACGCTTTGCCCCAGACTAGGGGGGAACAATTGTAGAGCTTGTCAAGAAGTGGTGAATTGGATTCACGAGGCCGACCAATTGTGGAAATAGAGGGAAGAAGTATGCCAGCCATATATTACTGGCATACTTGGTTTTGAAGAGAATGGTGCCCTATCACAAGGGTATTTGCTGGGAATATAGGTGATGCAGAAATAGAACTGAAAAATTTTGCTCTCCAATGACATCACCTTATTGTACCACCGTAGTAGGCAGGTTAGCTACTAGCTAAAGGTTTTCCTGTGTAATAGTTTTGAGATTCGTTATGGTGTGATACCTTATAGAGGAAGTAAGATATGTGATCTTTTATTGTAATATTAAGTTTTCTGTATGGACTTGGGGTGTATGAAGTAGATATTTTTATTAGATTTTATATTTCATGTTCTATCGTTGTTAGCACCTTGGTTTGAGTTGTTATGCAGTAGCTGATATGGACATAATGCTGTTGGATTTCTGTATGTTTAGCATGCCTATTTTTGTGTCTAAGAAATACCTATTCCTACGTTTTCGAATGGAGAGGGGATAACGAAGCAATTAATATAATGTATCAAATTGGATGAGGTGGTTAACTTGTAGGGGGGACCTACGTTTAAGCGAGTGTACCTTAATTATGCAAGGTATTAGGCTACAAGTGTGGTCACTGCCTTGGTGTGGCTTTCATTTGTTTGTTCTGTTACTCGTCTTATCCCAACCTTGCTTGGTTGGTTTTCAGTTTTTGCTCTGCTTAGCTTCGCTGGTTTAACGTGCTAGGCTTCTTTATTTTACTTACGAATGGTGGACTCTGAATCTATCATATGCTTGCCTCTTGAGATTGATGGGTGTGCGGCTGAGTTAATCTTACGATCTGTCTCGGCTCAGCTGGGAATCCTACTGCCCTTTGCTTGCTGTTGTAATTTTTCTCCACCCTACGCTTACTTTGTTAGGGATATGTAAGTGTAGCTATTATGGCTATTTCCTTCCTCTAACGCATGCTTGTGTGCCAAATTTTCCTTTGAGTTGGCATTCGTGTCATGTTTGTGCCAGACGATGATTCTAGGCTGGGTTTCGGCTTTCTTAAAGATCTTGAAGACTTTGAGGGCCTGTTTGTTTTTCGGCTGAGTAGACGGGGTTGGGTAGCTTCCAACCTTTCCCGGGTCTTAGAAAGAAAAAATTAATCCCCATAGGCGACGCCACTAATGCTGGGGGCTTCTTCCGGGTGAAGACAAATCTCGAGGCTCGGGGAAATCCCTGGGGAGAAACTCCGACGATCAAGTTATTTTAGAGAAATTCCTTTAGGGTGTATTTAGCTTGGAATCACTTACATCAATCATTGTTTTCTGTCTTCGTGCATAGGCTACTTGGTCATGCAATCGTGGCCCGTGCCGAGCGTTCCCTTCTACTAGATTGTGGTTTAGTAGGGGGTGTTACAGCGGGCTGCATCTATGAGTTTTTTTTCCTAGGTCAACAGTTTGTTGGCGAGTTGGACTAGGTTTGCTCCCTAGTGTCGAGCTAACTAGTTGCAGCGAGTTGGGCCTTATGTTAGGTGTATACCAATGTAAGATTCAAAAATTTTGTAAAATACTTTTTTCTAAAAAAATATTTCCATGTCTTTTTCCAGTTTTTAGCGCCAAGTGTTGCTAATTGTAGAGAAAACATGTAAATTGAAGGGAACTGTTAGGAAATAACAAATTAAAAAAATTTAAATTTATTTGAAATTTATATTAATTGGTGACGTCAGCATTACTGTAGCTGGTGTCACCCCCCATGTGCAGTACACAAACTCCCCACGTTATCCCTCCATGATCTCACCGCCTTAATGGGCGCGCCAAAGGGGACCAGACCATTTACCATGTAACTATTGATTAGTTATTAATAAATCTTGTAATTTCTGGTATGAGAACTATTGAGAATATTTCGAAGCAAATTGAGAATATTTTGAGAACATTTTACAAAAAAAATGTGAACGAAACATACAATTTCAAAGAGGGTATTTAAATCATCATTTCCCTACTACTCAATTTATAAAAAATTCTTTATCTCTCATGACGCAGATTATACAGTATCCCGGATCCCTGGGATACCGTAAGTATGGTATCCTTAGAGATAACAATTGAACTAAAATACATCCCTACAATAACTCCTATAATATCTCCTTATATAGTGGAATTAAGTAAGTACTCCCTCCGTCCCAGGGGAATCTGTATACTTTCCTTTTCTGGTTGTCCCAGGCAAATCTGCACACTTTCCTCATTTGGCAAATACCACATCATGTAAATACTGAACTACCCTTACTGAATTTTACAAATTACTCAAAGCCCAACCCATTAACTAACAAATCA
>JAULKM010128002.1:0-19874 GCA_032355605.1 Rubia tinctorum | reverse complement strand
CATGTAATAGACTTAGAGTGATGGTCTAAACTTGTACCTGTTATTTGGTTTTAATAGAAAATTTTCTTACCAAAAAAATTTCTTTATTAAAAAAAATTGACGTATTACACATAAATATATCCAGAAGAAGGTACTTTGACTTTTTTGAGTCAAAAATTAAATATAGAAATTTAAGTGTGAACGTCTATCTACTTAATAAGATACTGCATCTATACTTGGTTCGTAGTTATGACCAACAACAAAGAAAGTTGGTCATACAGAAAGAGGACAATTTGTTCTCAGTTTTAAGAGTATGTCTCTTGAAAAACAATATATTCATAAGTTATGAAAAAATCAAGTTTTAACATGCAAATTATAAGAAATTAAGATAAAATTTTTGAATTGCATTAATCGGGTTAAAAACTTATAGCTAGTACATGTTATATAATAAAATTTTAATATTGCAACTAAGACCCTTTACCTTTCTATAATTGTAATTCAACCCCGTCAATCCATGTGCTAATGGAAAGATGGTCTTTCCCAAAACTTTGCCCAGTCTTAAACAAGTTTAATTTGTAAAAATTGAAATACATCTATTTCCTATATAATTAAGTTGAATAGTAAACACAGTAAAACATGCATGAATCATGCCATTGTTAATTATGCATCGCAATAGTCTTATTCATTTATGAAGTTTCCTTCCACCACCCGTGTTCAGGTCTGGAATCATTTTCTTACTGATAGAATGTAAAACCCACAAATAATTGTGGCTGTGTGTATTCTTAACCTGATTCTAATTTATCTAATATTCTATTACTTACTACTGAAACCGTGACATTTGAATACAACGCTTAGTAAATCTCACGATAAAAATGATGCTGTTATAAATTTAGGTTATGCAAAGAATCTTTGACGGTTTAAGAAAGAAAAAATTACTCTGGCATCTAGCTTTTTAATTGGTGTAGGCATTTGTTGCTAAAATTTCACTTGTACAAAGTCGATTAGACACTGCCTCTGACAGGGCTTATAAGTTGCTTTATTTATAATTAAAATATTTTTTTCAAACAGATTATTTTGAAAGCACGAGCTATTTTTTGGGAAAAAACAAAAATTCGTCTCCCCTACTTTCAAAACAGGTCAGTTTAGCTTACAGGCACAGCTCTGCTAAACAGAGCCCTTGTTCATTGTAATCGGTTTTAATTAAACTAAGCAAAATCGAACTAGAAAACCCATAAATCATCAGATGTTTTTCTCGCTAACTCGTCGGAAAAATCAAAGACGTAGACTCCACCAAAACCCAAAATGACAGTCCTAACCAGGAATCGCTTAGAGTTGCACCGTAAACATGCATCAGGGATCGATCATCGTTAATTCATGCATGCATGCAAGCGTTAAATTGCTTATAAATTAATTGTCCGTCTTAGTTTTTGAAGGATGGAAATGAATGAGAAACATTTATTTCTATTTTGAGCATATGGTGGAAATGAATGAGAAATATTTATTTCTATTTTTTAAAATAGAATTAAAGTAAAATGAGATTAAAATAGTGAAATAGATGTCCTTAGTTAAAAGATATTATTATGATAATCACGTCATATATTCATCTGACTACTCAAGTCAATTCTCCCGCGCGATTAAATACACGTTAAATTTGCCCTAATTGGTTATATAGCTGCTTCTTAATTGTTGGCTTTTGTTTTTCATCGATTCTATCATAATGTAAAACCCATAAATAATTGTGCATGTGTATATTCATATATATATATATATATATATATTGAGTACAAAGGGCATACAAGACAGAATCAGATATGAAAAAAAAATGCAAAACCAATCAGAAATGATATTTATTTATTTATTAATCTGATTCTAATTCATTTAATATTCTATTACCTAGGAAACAGAGTCGGGGATTTCCGTCCAAACCCTAACCTTCGAAATCAGCAAATCTGTGAGCTCATTAAATCCCGGTGCAACAGAAAGATGGAAGATGGAACAGTACCGTTTGGAGCGATGATAGTTGATATACTCTTCTTCGTCCTAAATTGAGAATAAATTTTATCAGTTTCTCTTGTAGAAATGTAAAATGGAAGTTCAAAAACTTTGGGGGGTTAAATTGTGATTATTTATGTCTCTGGGTCAAATATAAAAGACACCCTAAAGTTCAGGGGTTAAATTGCAAAATTTTCTAGATACCTGACCATCTGGTGGTTGGGTTTGGTCGGAAGTATGGACTATAGAGAGGGGTTGCAAAATATACTCTGCATATCAAATGGGTTGTTTATTTTTAAACTCGGGAATATAGGTATAATGGGTAATGTATTAAATGGGTAACAAGTCATATGTATATTTGAAAAATATGGGTCGGCCGGATTGGGTTTGCGGGTTGACCGCGGGTTTACTCATATGGGTTGAAACCAGCATGTTTACCAATATGGGTTTGCATATAAACCTATATACTTCGTAGGTCAATATATGGGTTGATATTCACGAGTTTACCCATACTATATGGTACCATATGGGTCAATATATAGGTAAAACCCTCGAGTTGAAATATAAACCCATATGGATTTATATATGGGTTGAAACCCGCATGTTTACCCATTTTTTACCCATGTGTTGAACGATTTTTTACCTGCGAGTTGAGCGGGTTTCAACCGACCCGTTTGTGACCCGACTCTTTTTTTACTCATCATAAAATGGGTAAAAATTGGTAATATCCATATTTTAAAAATTACCCGAGTCTTATTTGACTAGTCCGCCCATTTGCCACCCCTAAATTGGAGATGTTTTGGAGCTGTTCCAGCAGCTCGAACAAAAATATTTAGACTAAATTGCTTTTTTGTTCCCTAACATATATCGCAATACCATCTTTTGGTCTTCAGTGCCAATACCGCTTATATTCAACAACCAACAAATACAAAATATTTTTTTGGTCCCCAAAGGTTTTTTTTCAAGTAAGGTTAATGGGAAAATAGGCCAAAATATGTAGAATGACCATTATACCCTTGATTTTTTTAAAAAATTAAAAATTAAATCCTTGCCGGCCCATGCTCTGAGCCGCCGTCGTGTCCCTAAGTTGCCGGAAGACATAGAGAAACTCTCCGGTTGCATCAAATCTCACCGGAAAATAGAGAAACTCCCAAAAAACACAGAAAATAGGGTGGCGTGTGGAGCTGAACAGAAGTGTAGGTGTGAACTCGCCGAGGGCTCGGGGAGAGCTCAAGGTCTAGCGGCGGATATCTGGGAGGTGAAGACCTGGGGCATATTCAGATGGTGGAGACCTAGCGAAGTTGAAACCCTAGGTCTCTGCTTCGTTTCTGGTGAGCCTCGTCGCCTTGATTCAAATTGCAGAGACCTAGCTCCTCGTTGCCGCCGAAGAACCCTGGCTCCTTGCCGTTGATCGTTCTGCAACCACAGCAACGGAGCTCCTCTTCTTCGCGACTCTGCAACCACGGCGACAGAGCTCCTCTCTATCGATTGTTCCTCGCCGGAAAAGAAGCAGAGCAACAAATGGATATGCCGTCGCTGGTCGATAGAGCAATAAAGGGAAAACCTAAACCCAACAAAGGGATACGTCGCCTCGTCGTCGATCGTTCCTCATGGTACGTTCACCGTCTGCCGTCGAGGAAAATAATTACGAAAAAAGTTTTTATAGGAAAATATTTGGAAATGCTTTTTAATTATTAAAATTACCAAAATACCCCAGGATATAACTGAAAATAATTATGATTACCTGAAAGACTAAATTATTTTTTTGTCTCCAATATATTTCACAATAACATCTTTTGGTCCCCAATGCCAATACCTCTTATATTCAGCAACCAACAAATACAAAATGATTTGTTTGGTCCCCGAAAGTGGTTTTCAGGTTAACATGAATTATTTTCTGATACACCCATGGGTATTTTCACAATTTCACTAATTAAAATATATTTTCAATTTAAAAACATTTTCCCTTTAATAATAAAAAAAAGAATCACTGGCGGCTCTGTTTTCATTGTTGCTGCTCTGCCACCACTATCCTCACGTCATCGTCGTCGAAAATGACATTCCGCCACCATCGCCCAACCCCCCCCCCCCCCAGCCCCACCGCCACAAACCCCTAGCCCACTGCTGCCACAACCACCCTAGTCTCACTTGTCACCTAACGCAACACCAATGTGGAGGCAAAATTCAACTGTGACGGGGACATCAAAGCAATCCAGGGCGAAGGAGCAGGAGGCGTCATCGCAGTTCGTGACCCTGCGTTCGAGGTGGAAAAAGAGAACGAATGACCCTTCGTCGTTTTGCTCTTTTTTTGTTTATTCACCGAGCTCTACTACGACCCTCCATCGTCAGCCCTTCGTCTTCACGTTAATATGCAACGACCAGCTCCAATTCACAGATTAGATCTCGAAAAACACTTTTCCGCCGCTTTCAAACTTAGGGTTTGCTTCGCCATTGTTAGGGCTTCACGCGCGGCATCACGTCAGCATCGTAGATTAGCTCCAGCTCGCTTCGGGCGGGGTTGAGGAGCGAGAGGGATGCCTGGAGGATGAAGAAGGTGGAACCGATGCGGATTCTGATGAAAAATGATGAGGAGGCACTGCTCCTTGAGGAGGTAATTGAGAGATCTGGGCAAAAATCTAGGGTGCTTGAGGGATTTTAGGGAATACGGGGGGAGGAGGTCTTGAACTGCTGCCATTAATCTCACCATTAAGATCAAGCTCTAGCGGCGGAGCAGATCTGGACGATCGAGACCATCACAAAATGCACAAATACAAAACAGTTGTCGCCATGAAACAATTACACAAGCAATAAAGCACGAATCATCACCGGCGGGATGAAGAAATATCGTCGATTGAGACCCCGCTTTGACGTCACCCTGCAAAGAAGAAGAAGAAGCAAAGAAGAAGAAGACAAAGTAATTTAAAAGTATTTTCATTATTTTTATTTTTCTTAGGGGTAAAAGTGTCTTTTTCATGTAATTTTGGCTAAACATTAACTGAAAACCATCTGGAATCTGATTTTTGGGACCAAACATATCATTTTGTATTTGTTGGTTGCTGAATATAAGCGGTATTGTCCTTGGAGACCAAAACATGGTATTGTGAAATATGTTAGTGACCAAAAAAATATTTTAGTCTACTTGAAAACCATCTTTGGGGACCAAACAAATCATTTTTTATTTGTTGGCTGCTGAATATAAGCGGTATTTGCACTGGGAACTAAAAGATGGTATTGCGATATATGTTGGGACCAAAAACACTTTAGTCAAATATTTAAAACATCAAATAAAGCTACAAAAAGTACATTAAATTTTGATCAAAATGAGAAGTTGAAAATAAGTCAAAAATGATATACTCCATATGTCTTTCTATATATGACACCATAGATTTATATGATTGGATTTAGGAAAAGAAAATGAATGAATGTAAAAAAAAAGATGAGTGGATGAAATTGAAACAATCTTTTCAAAAATGTAAAGAGTGCCAAATAAAAAAAACATCCATTTAATATTAAGTGTGTCATAAATAACAAAACAGAGAGAGTATTAGTTCTCTCGAATTTTTTTTCCTGAAGTTCTATTTTAACGATCAACTTTTTAAAACCACTAGTCAACTCTAGTCGTAGACGAAAATGGAAATCATCCTATTTGTAGCAACAATTACACTAGCCCTTTTGGGAGGCTTATTCTTCAAACACATTCTTCAGCAACGTTGTACGAAACATCTTCCTCCGGTCCGGATAGCTTGGGATTTTTCCTGATTGGAGGAACCATAAGCTATGCCGGAGCCGTGAAGCGCGACAAGGTCAACGAGTGGGTCCAGGATTGCCGAAGCAGGTATGGTCCGGTGTTCAAGACCTCGCTCATTGGTGTCAACACGGTGATGACTGTTCTCGCAGGTATCCGGTTCATTCTTGGCGGAGGCGATAATGGGCTCGTCAACCAACTTCCTCCGGCGGCATCGAAAAGAGGAGTCTCTCGATCGGCGTTGTCAGGGCCGGCTCATAAGCTTATACGAGGGGCTATCATGAGCTTCCTTAAACCAGACAACATGCAGAGATATGTCAGAGTGACGAATTCTTTGATTGAGCAACAACTACTCCAATTATATCAGAATATATTATTTTTATTATTTTATAAATACAAAATCTTGTTAGATTTAATTTTATAATGTTTAAATATAATTTTGAAATTTTAAGTTATACGTAATTTCATTTGAAGGAAGAAAGGGAGTAATATAGTATTCCAATTTCATCAGTCTCCCAAGATTATAAAATTTGAGATTTAAGCTTTAAATACTTTTAAGTACTGTTATAATAATCATAATAAAATCACTAGAGAGAAATTTCCCCTCTGGTACCTTTTTCCAACTTGATTTAAACTATCTCAAAAAGGAAAGTGCGCCAAAATCACCGAATATTTTTCAGTCATCGTCGGGAGCAAGAGGCGGGAGTTTGTTGGCTCCGGAGAAGATGTCCTTTCTAAATTCGTGTGTGAAGGTTTTTCAGAAGAAGACATTCTTGACAACATAATCTCCCTTATGATTTCCAGCCATGAGAATACATCCTCTGTTGTAACGCTACGCGTGAAGCAACTTGGCAAACACGGTCATATTTTTAACAAGATTTTTCGAGGTTTATTTTCGCCTGATATGAACTGAATTAATAAACATATTGCCATTTTGTTTTAGTTGGTAATAATCTTTTGAAATGCAACAGAGCATGAGGAAGTTGTTAGGGTTAAAAATGGCAATGGAGAGAAATAAAAATGATGAAGTATTATACATGGAGATATTTGCTCCGGAAGTTATGAGATTAATTCCACCGGTTACTCGAACTTTTAGGATTGCTGATAGAGACACTGCATTTGGGATTTTGTAATACCCAAGGGGTGGCAGGTAATATGTCAATTTAAGCTCAACAAAATTTGTGAAAATCCAACTAAAACACGTAAATATCAACTTAGAACACACATCAATCATAAAATAGCTCAATCTAACGATTAATCGTAAGCTATGTTTTAGACCGATTAATCGTTAGATGGAGCTATTTTATGATTGATGTAATTAATGAGGTGATTTAATGTTTGCTTTCATTTATTGCAACGAAGTTCCTATGACTTTGAAAAACTTTTAAAATATATCGCAATGTATCAAAAAAATTCATAACCTAGCCCTAAAAATTATTGAAACGAATTTTTAAATTATTTTCTAACCATTAGTCATCTAACATGAGATTTTCTCAAATAAAATAGAAATAATATTGCATCACGTTTATTTTGAAAATGAAAAACTTCAATTCCGGTTATTTTATAGTACTTGTCTAGATTTTGAAGAAAAAAAACTCCGTTACAATTAAAATTTCAAAAAGCGAAAATAAAATGCATACCAATATAATTTTTTTTGAAAATAACATCACTCATTCTGTGCTCTGCATAGTTTAACACACTTTCCATTTTCGTATGATTTACAAAAATTAACACATTTCCTTTTATGGTAAAATTTGAATCATTTTTTAACTACTCATCAAACTTTTTACTCTCTACACTCAAATCCGTCCACAAATTTCAACTTGTAAAAATAACAGCAAGTAAAATTAGATTACTAAACACAACAAAATTGAAGAAGTACTCATTTCTTTTTTGCGGGTACTGTGGGCTGCGCCTAGCTCACTCATGGACGAGAATATATTCAAGGATCCAGAGAAGTTTGATCCGATCCGGTTTGAAAATTCTTCTGCAATTCCCCCATATTCTTATGTAGCTTTTGGAACGGGTCCTCGGGTTTGTCCCGGGTCGGAATTTGCTCGGATTCAAATATTATTGATTCTCCATCATATGGTGATAGCATAGTGGAGCAAACACCAATATGGGATAGAACGTCAAGTTATAGTAAAAAGCCCCAACACTCAAGATGGATCTCAGGCCTTTCGATGAAGTTTCACCAAGGGGCCTCTCTAGAAGAAGGAAAAAGCTAGGGGCCAAGCCAAAGATTAGAGTTTCAATATAACTATAAATAGGGAGGTATATCTTTTATTTTGAGGTAACTGTTTCATTCCCCATTCTTACCTTTTATCTTATCACCCAGCTGAATCTGGCTTAGCCATCGGAGAATCTCCCCCCGGATTCCTCCGGGGTTGTCTCTTTTGCAGATCGTGGATCAGCGAAGGTGATTCGAGGTCGGATCGGATCGGAGGTTCTTGTTCCCGCATCAATTGTCACGCCTGGTGGGACCTCTGATTAAACCTGATCTAAATCTAGATCCTTTGGTGCATGTCTGCATCCACGACTGCTACTCGGCGGAGCGAGAGGTTGAAGGCGAAAAAAGATGGCACTGTTCAGGAGATCAAATCTTCGAGGAGTACAGTTGTCCCCACGACCTCGCAGGCAACGGAGGGGATACCGGGGGAAGATTCGATAGCTCCAGATCTTCAAGTTCCCGCCACACAGAGACTTCCTGCTAGAACACTACCAGGAGGATCAGGAGATGTAGAAATCACAATTGAACCAGTAGTGGGAGTCGGCACTACGATGCCATTTTTGTCGCCAGGAGTCGACGACCACATCACATAGGGATCAGGAGATTCGCATGTCGAAGGATGTGAGCCAAAAGACAGTCATTATCTTGATGTTTAGTTCTTTCATGAAACATTGGATTTGTTGTGAGATGCAAAACTGCATGGTTATCACAAAAAATATGAACGGGGAATTGAACATGCAAGTGAAGATGCTGGGCTAAATAGCTGATCCATTTTAACTCACATGAAGTCATGGAAAAACTCCTGTATTCAACTTCTGCAGATGACTTGGAAACCGTGGGTTGCTTCTTTGATTTCCAAGAAATCAATGCAAAACCCAAAAATATAGCATAACTTCTAATAGATCTTCTGGAAATCTTGCAAGTTGCCCAATCAGCATCACAGTAGGCATGCGGCCTAAGATCATTTGTAGATGAGTAAAACAAACCACGATCTGGATGATGCTGAATATATTTGACAATATGCAAGGCACTAAACAGATGATGTTGAGTAGGAGATTGAACAAATTGACTCAACTGGTGAACAACAAAGGTGACATTTGGTCTGGTGTAATTAATGTACAAAAGTCTCCCAGAGAGTCTTCTATAAATGTTGGGATCAGACAAAAGAGAAAAAGACTCGTTGTGAACAACCCAGGTGCTAGGTAAATGAGTAGCTACTGGTTTCCAGTTAAGAAGACCACAATAAAAAAAATATCATTGATATATTTGGCATGATTAAGATGCAGAATTGTAGCATCTCTGTGTAGTTCCAAACCCAAAAAAATAATAACTAGTTGTACCTAAATCCTTTATGGTGAACTTCTTATGCAAGAGGCTTTAACTTCAGAAATAGCAGTAAGAGAAGTTTCCATGATCAGAACATCATCTACATAAACTGCTAAAGCAAACATATATGTGGAAGTCAATTTTAGGAAAAGACAATGATCATGATGGGACTAATCAAAGCCAAGGTCCAGAAGATGCTGAGTGAATTCCTTCCTCCACTGTCTAGAGGCTTGTTTTAAGCCATAAAAACTTTTAGTGAGCTTGCATACCAACTGAGAATCAGGAACCTTGTATCCATCTGGAAGCTTCATGTAGACTTCCTCATCAAGATGCCTATGGAGGAAGGCATTTTTGATGTCAAGTTGGTGAATATGTCATCATGAAGCAGATGCAATAGCCAGCAACATTCTGATGGTAACAGTCTTTGCCACAGGAGAAAAAACTTCAAAAAAAAATCAACAACCTCAATCTGGTTGAACCCCTTGGCAACTAATGTGGCATAGTGTTTTTCAAGACTCCCATCAACATTATACTTTACTCTTACACCTACATAGAACCAATGACCTTTTTGCCTGATGGCAGTTTTACCAAATCCCAGGTATAATTCTGCTCTAGTTCAACCAGCTCCTCATTCATTGCAGTTATCTACTCTTATGAATACTTTGCTTGATGATAAGAGGATGGTTCTGAAATTTTTGAAGAAGAACCAACATATGCAGGAACAATGGACAAAGGATAGGAGTGAGAATGAAAAGAAGAAGACACAAAGTCTTTGGACCAGACTGGTGGTTTAATGACTCTAGTATTGTGTATGATACTAGAGTCAGTTGGTGGAGAAGGTATGATAGGTGGATAAGGTATTATAGGTGGAGATTGATAGGATTCAAAAGATGAAGAAGGATGGAGTGAATCAGCATCCAGAAAAGGAAGGGTAAATGAGAATTGATAAGGACAGGAATAGGGAAAAACTTATTCATGAAAAACTATATCCCTAAAAGTGATGACTCTATGATTCCGCAGATTAAAAAGTTTTTAAGCCTTTTCTCTGTGGGATAGCCAATAAGAACACATGGATAAGCTCTTTTAGTGAACTTATCTTTGAGAAGGGATATGTTTGTTGCAAAGCCTAAACAACCAAAGGTTCCGAGAGACTGGAAATCTGGGCTAGTATGGAATAAGAGTTCATAAGGTGATTTCCAGGTTAGGGTAGGAGTTGGTAATCTATTGATGAGGTAGGTGGTTGTCAATATGGCATCTCCCTCGAAAATATTAGGAAGATGAGACTGTAATAACAATGCTCTTGCTACATGTGAAAGATGTTGGTGCTTTCTCTCCACAAGTCCATTCTGTTGTGCAATATTGGGACAAGATTTTTTATGCACAATGCCATTTTCAGAGAGAATATTTTCCATTATCATATCTAAGAAACTTGACAGATGCATTGAAATGGTTTTCAATCAAAGCAAGAAAGGCTTTCAGGAGAAATGACACTTGATCTTTAGTTTTAAGAAAATATGTACATGTGCTTCTGGTAAAGTCATCCACAATTGTCAAAAAATATTTACAACCTGAAATGGATTTAACTTTATATGGCCCCCACAGATCAAAATTAATCAGAATGAATAGTGATGAAGTAGAACTAGAACTGAATGAAAATGGCAGTCTGTGCTGCTTAGCAATAGGACAAATAGAACAATTGTTTTCAACATTCTGAAATGTGTTGATTGCAGACAGATGCTTCATTACATCAGAAGATGGATGGCCTAACCTTTAATGCCAGGATTTAAAAGATAAAACTATATTAGTTGAAACTGTATTAGTCACTAGAAATCTGGGAACTGTATGTATTTGTGTGGACTGCATTCTTTTGTGAATAACTTCTAACTTGAAAACTGAGTATCTAGAATGTATAATCCATTTACTTCTTTGATTGCTTCAAGGACTCTCTTCGTCTTGTGGTCTTGCAACAAACAAAGACTCCGTGAGAAGTTAAGGAAGATTGGCATGGTTTTTATGAGTTTGCTTACAGAGAGCAGGTCATATATGGAATCAGGAACATGCAACAGTCAAGAAGAGTGATTGAAGGATCAAGGCAGACTGTTCCTAAAACATTTACCAGTTTGGTTGTATGCTCAGGTATATAGACTGGGATAATAATGTGGATTGGAGAGACGGAAGAGAAAACTGACATATTACTACACATGTGACTTAATGCTCCACTGTGCACAATCCAATTATCATCAAGTAAAAAAAATTGACTGAATATTTTGTAGCAACAATACCTGCAAAATTATGGTAATGAGCATAGTTGACTGCATCTCCTTGATTATACATCTGCTCTTTTCCTTTCTGTTTCTTTTCAAGCTATGCTTCTGCCAATTTGGCAACCAGGGCTTGTAGCTTATACTCCGCATCACTAAATTGTGTTTCTTCTTCCTCAGTAACTGTATGAGCAGTGTATTTCTGGTAATTTTGAGCTGGCTGAAAGGGCTTCTGATAAGTTTGTGGTGCAAACTGAGGCTTCTGTGCTGGTTGAGTCTTTACTGTTATATCCCTACATCCTTCCCACCAGTCAGGAAAACCTTTAATCTTGAAACAATTCTCTCTCAAATGACCAAGCTTCCCACAATGATCACACCACAAATCAGATCTTTTAACATTCCTTTTCTTGCTGCAGCAGAATTCTCATAATGCTCAGAATTACCTTCTTTCATCTGATAAGGTATTTTAGTGTCTCTATATACTCTTACAGTCATTGCAGATGTTTTGCATCTCCTGATATCCACCATGAACTGCCTTCTATTTTTCAATTTTGGTAATCATTCGATAAGCCTTGCCAACACTAGGAAAAGGATCCATAAGAAGGATCTAATGGCTAATAGAGCTATACTCTTCATTCAATCCCATTAAAAATTGATGCAGTTTATCATCTTCTTCCTCAGCAGGCAAGCAACCATAGTTAATACAATTAACATTACACCTCTTTCTAGGCCTTAAACAAGTATACTCATCCCATAAACTTTTCAGTTCTGTAAAATAAACAGCCACATATTCATTACCCTGCTTCAACTCACCTATGTCCTGCTTCAGTTTATGAATCAGTGGTTCATTGCTCACCCCAAACCTCTCTTTTAAATCATTCCATAAACCATAAAAGAATCCTCACAAAACATAAATCCCCTTGCTATTTTCTTAGAAATAGAACTCAATATCCAGGAAAGCATAGTTGAGTTTACCTTGTCCCATCTGCCATATGTGGGATCATCAAGGTCTGGTGCTCGTATCTCTCCTGTCAGAAACTTGATCTTTCCTTTGGATCTAATTGCAACCATCATGGATCTACTCCATGTGATGTAGTTGAACTCATTTAAAGGTTTTGCAACCAACAACAGATTAGAGTTCAGAACTTTGAAGATCAAATGGATCACTGATTGCATTCCTCCTAGGTCGATTGTTTCCTCTATGAGAATTAGATCTCATTAATTGCTATACAGAATTCACTGACTCTGTATCGGACGACATGATTGTGGAGCTCAACCCGTGCGGAATTATTCAAGGATAAAAACAAAAAACATCACCAGATCATCCTTGCTCTGATTCTATGAAGACCTGGTTTAAATCCAGGTTCAAAAAGTAAGGAAAAACAAGAAGGAGAATATTTCATATTGATCAGAAGCAGAAAATTGTGGCAAAAAGCATACAGAGAATGTGCACTGTACTATCTACATATAGCTAGACAAAAAATGACTGACCAATGAAACACTTGACACGTGTCATGATAAATAACAAAACTAAAAACAAATGCAGCCTTCATTCTTCATTTTTACTCCGACTTAACTTGCACCACCTTCACTATGCCGATTAGCTTGATATTAGCGCAAAAGCAGCCTTCATTCTTCATTTTTGTTGCACCGATTTAACTTACACCACCTTCACTGTGCTGATTAGCTAAAATCAACTTAGTCTTCAGAGTGGGATGCAAAGTGCCCCAATGAGATTATTGAACGTGGAGGCATGCCTTACCCTACGAAGGGCCTTCCCATCAACCTAATTCCCCAAAAATTATGAAGATACAAATTAAAGTAATACACACAAAAGATATTCCTTAGTGCCTGATTAGCTATTAATAAGGAAATAAGAAATCTTTTCCCTCGTAGGAAAAAGTTATAAATGGTAGTTACCTTATAGAATTAGTTTCCTTATATAATTAGTTATAAATGGTAATTTCCCTATAGACTTTAGAATTCTATTCCTGATAGATTTTGGTTTGTTATAACACTATATGTTGTAACCCTCATAATTGATGAGATGTGTCATTGATATGATATCAATGCACCATTAATAAAAGTCGTTTATATTTTATCATGGTATCTGAGCCAACTATTTAATACCTGTGCCCAAGTTGGGTTTATCGGACCGATGTGTGGATCCCCTTTAATTTGGCCCGATATGGGTCGTAGAGTGTTTCCACGTTGGCACGTGAGGGGGCGTGTTGAAAGATATGTTCCACATCGGTTTCTTACAAGAATAATAACTAATATATAAGGTATTGGGTTACCTCCACTTAGTACCAATTGGTTTTAAGATGGAAGCCCAAGATACCTCTAAATTTAACAGTTGTTCATACGCTCCATTTGCATTTTGAAGGTGTTAGAGTTGGAGTCCCACATTGGTGGTTGACATTCATACAACTCAATATATAAAATCATGATTTCCTCCTACATAGTACCAATTAGTTTTATGATAGGGGCTCATGATTCTAATAGAATAAAAAATGACGATTGATCTTCAATTTCTCTAGACTTATTTATGTGAAAGATATGAAGCTAAACCCTAAGGCGGCCGCTCATTCTTCCTCTGTATTTTTTCTCATCTTTCCATTATGAGGAGGTGGGAAAACAGTAGTTTTTAAAATTGATATACTAGGGGTAACAAAATAAACCCGTAACCCGCATGTCAACCGGGTTATCTATTTTTAAACCTGAGTAGGTATGGATAAAATAAGTAATGAGTTAAATGGGTAATGTGTTAAATGGGTATTTGAAAATTTTGGGTTGGGCGGGTTGGGTTTGCGGGTTCACTGAGGCTATACCCATATGGGTAAACCCGCGAATTTCAAGCCATATAGGTTTGTATATAAACATATATGGGTCAATATGTGGGTTCAAACTCGCGGGTTTACCCATATAAGTTGTTATGTAAACCCATATGGGTCTTTATATGGGTTGAACCCCGCGGATTACCCATTTTGACCCAAATGTTGAATATATTTTTACCCGTGGATTGGCGGGTTTTAACCCAATCCATTTATGATCCGACCCATATTTTACTCATAATAAAATGGGTTGAAATTGATCATACCCATATTTTTAAGCAATCCATATTACCCAACCGTATTCGACCCGACCGTCCATTTGTCACCCCTATGATATACTTTTATTGTTTATGTTATTGAATAAATATGGATTTGTTTCATACATTAGTATTGTTTTTCGACCTGATAGATTAGATTGATGTGTCTGTGATGATCATTTAATCTAAGTGTTCATGTCGATGTATTTTGTCAGATATGGTTTTACAAATCGCGTGTTCGTGATTTTGTTCGTATTTCTCTATTAGGAGTTCCATTCTCGACCTGTGTTTTTCAAGGTTACAGTTTGGACACTATAGATCATGTTTTGGATCAAGATCAAGTGGTGTTACAGCTGTTGTAGATCCCTATTTGGCGTAGTGATGTTGATGCTGATACGTTCCTCTTCGCCAAGTAGTCATGGTTTTTGCGGAAGCGAGTTAATATTCCCGAGGGCGATGCTATAGTTTTTATTGGATCTCTGATCTGTAATAGTACAAACGTCAGTCTGATTGACATGTAATTTGAATATCCTTGCAATAGATTATTGTCAGAAGTTAGTTAGATTGAACGTCAATTTCACTTATTGTAATCGTTGTTGGGTGTCTTTCCCAACATCTTGGCATGATTGATTTTTTTAAAGTTGTTCATAGGTTCCGTTCGATTTTTTTAAAAAAAAGTGACAAGTGATCTTCAATTTCTCCATACTTATTTATGTGGAAGATATTTTTTCTATAGAAATGAATGATTTATTGCACATTTGATGACACTAGGACTCTCCGCCCGCGCTGTGCGCGGGCTGTCGAGAACACTGAATACATTTGGTTGAATTTCACCAAAAAATATGTGCAGTTTAAACTTCTTCTTCCTTACAACAAGTATGTTGCATGCAAACATGCTTTGATGCAAACCGCTTTCGCCAAAAACTAATCACATCACTAGATTTAGATACATTCTTACAAACCTCTGCTACATCCAGTAACACAAGGCAAATACCATTTCACACAAACACCACTTTAAAAGGCATTTTAAAGATGAAGACCATAACAATACAAATCCAAAAACAGAAGAAAAAAAATCTTCAACCCAACTGAATGGGTAGCGAAATCAATTTTTTGCATCCTTGCAACTACATCACCCACCGAGTAGTCGAAGTCGGGGTGTTCAACCAATTCATACGCAGTAACAATCTCTTCTGTTTGCTCTGACATATCCACAGAACAAATAGTGCCTCGGCGTCTAGTATTCTTACTTGCACAGGATAGCCACTTTGTTGATTTAGAGGCAGATGCAGACTCCACGAACACTCTCTGTCCTGGATAATAAGGATACTGAGGATCTTCATCAGTAAATAACGTCATCATACTCGTTATCAATGCATACACATTGTTCAGAAAATTATGCAAGAAGATTGCGAGTATTCTTCTAATCTCACAAAGCCGGAAAGTACAATTCTTTCCCTTTGCATTTCAGGCGAAAACGCTCTTCAGATCAAATTATTTCAAACTCTAAATATGGAACTATACGAATCATACATGTAGTTCAATCAAACAATGAATCAGCAAATGCAGATTTATGAGTTGGAACTCGAGCAAAAACGACTAAAAGATGATACGATGCTGGATGTGGCATCTGTATTAGAAGAAGCGGCTCTTAGAAAGGGTTTTTGCCTACTGGTTTCTTCTTGTCAAGCACAAGATACAGAAAGGAACTGCAATGAGCAGAAAATATACATTGCATTGTCAATTTGTCATAACCATTGTCCTCAGCAGATCACTATTCTTCAAAAACATGAAATTAAATAAAGATATTTATGGATGTATTAACCTTGTATTAAATGACCACCAATTCTTTGGTCATAATTCTCAGGTTTAAGATCTCGATAACCTATCATATTGCTATGGTAGTATTCAATGCCTGAAAATATCTATCAAGCAATTGGAAGGTCTTTAACCAAAACAAAGAACTCCGCCACATACAATAAAGCACATTAGATAGTATTTAACCTTTGTAACATGTTGGAAAAAGGTTTCATGTGGAATAATAATCTAGCTTTCAAGAGATAGACAGTAGAATAATTATGAAGTAAGAAAATTTACATATGTATATCGACCTAGCACACTCCAAGTTTTATTGTGGAAATAACAGATTTATGAGCATCTAGTATTATATAACACAATTTCTAAATCTAATCCTGCTAATGAAATTCACATGAGCACAAATGTATTGGCTCTGAACTAAAACCAAAACTCTAATCCATCCACTGCTAAACATTTAAAGAAGCAATATATAATCCAAGGAAAAAAAGACTACAAAATCCATCTCTGTAGTTTTACATGTATTAGCAACAATTGGGTCACCTACGACAACCGGAAAAAAACCCCCTTCAATTATGAAAGAATCACAAACAAAACCATACATGATCCAGTTCTAGTACCTTGCTCTATGTATCCCAGATGTATTGAATTACAGATACAGATTATCAATAAACAAGTACACACAGAAAAGATGAAGCAAACTCATATTCAGGACAACACTTCACCACAATAATGATAGTAGCGATAGTAAATGATGAGGCACTCTCAGCAAGATAGAAGTATTATGTAAAAAAGGCAGTTCATAGTAAATTAAAATGGAATTAACCATGTCATACCAACATCACAAGACCATTCAAAGTCACCAATCTCCAACTGCCTATTGGTACTTGTTAACTTAGAAGCAGCATCTAATTTTACATTTCTTTGAATCTGCATGTAGGACAAAACACAGTGAGCAGAGGATCTAATGTATCACTAATGATGCAGTTGAACAATAATGAGTACCAAGTGTAAAAAATTCAAATACTGATACACTAAGTCTTCAATATCTACTCTAAAAATGTAAACTGAACACTAAATCTTCAATATCTACTCTATCAGTACGAATTCTAATTTATTATTGTAAAAAATAGAATCAAAATCAAATTGTAAGTGATTCTAAAATTCAGAGTTTCATCAAATAGACTTTAAGAAATCCAAACTATACAACAGGTTCTGAGAAATGAAACATAATCCAACAAACAGAAGGAAAAAATCAGCTACAGTTATGAGATGTTAATCAAGCTATAAAATAACATGCTGAATTTGAAAGGGAGTTTTAAATAAATAAACAAAAACATTGTATAAAAAACACACAGAAATAGGAAAATCGAGATTGTAAACAGAAGATGCCGCGAACGATGGCTTCAGGTGCTGAAGGACAACTCTTGGCCTTTCAATTTCTCTCTATTTTTGTCTCTTTTTTTCAAATGGTTGTTGACCTGCCTGCTTGATCGTAATACAGAAGAAGATGAAGGTCAGCAATATTTATTCACAGGTGAAAACCAAATTTTGTATTGGGATCCGTGAGAAAAGATAAGCAAATTTGAGAGCATGCAGGTAGCATAAGCAAATTTTGTGCTGGAAGTTTGTAAACTTTGTGTTTAGTTTGAACTGTAACTCTTTATCAGAGCAACCAAATTTGAGAGCATCGATTTCAAATTGTCCCATTAAATCAATTGTTGAAAATGAGATTTTGAGGACCACCAAATTCAACCAAGAAAAAGAAAATGAACACTTTCTACCTCCCCGACCCTTTTCGAACTGCACCATGTGGACTCTCCTTTTATTTTAACCAAAACCAGAATTACATTTACACCATATCAAAAAGCATTGAAAATCCCACTTTTCATTCAATCATGCAAATTAAACCAGCCAATTTACAAAATGAAAGGGGCAGAATTGAAATGGAATTAAATATTTGGGGAATTTCATTCCAAATTTTCAACCAAATTGCCCATTAATCCATACCATAAAATTGTACATCATGCCAATTATGCCTAATACAATATATCACATCGACTCCAAATCATCTATATGGGTTTTTCACATATATGAATTCATCCATTACACGTACAAAATACAAATAGCATCCCCAAAAAGAAAGAAAAAATTACTTGAAATTAAATTTCAGAGAACAAAAATTATATCGTTTTCCTCAAGAAGAACCTGAGCCTCTCGGCGAAGTCACCGGAAAAAGCGGCAGCAGCCGGGGCTCCGACGACTGCGCCATTGGCGGAAGCCTTATCTTCGGGCTTATCCTACTTGGAAACATCAATGGATTTTGGAGGTGCCAAGTGGAATTTTGAAGCAGCCAGGGATTTGGAGATGAAGGGTAGAGGAGGAGCTTTGAGGTTGGACGGTGATGGAAAAGGGGGAATCACAGATAAAGAAGGAAAAAAAAGAAAGACTGAAAGAAGGGGAAAAAAAGAAAAAGAGGGAATTTCGATCGACGAAACTCCTGTAGAAAGGGGGATTCTCGCTTTTGCTATATAGATATATTCTTTTGTCTTCCATCAAGAGGCTGCTCGGACAAAAGGCGTTGCTCGGAGGACAAGAGACGCCTCTCAGAGTAGGTACCGTTCAGAGGAGGAGGCGCTGCTTGGAGGACCACAACTTGGACGCGCCGTTTAGAAGAGGTGCTGAAGATCTGAGATTGAATAAGCGGCGGCAGAATAAACAGGACTTGATGGGGGAACTGGATTCATCGGTGAAACATTTTTTGTCCAACAAGTCGAACCGGAGGTTGTAGAAAAGGCCAAAACACATTCGGGGAGGTCAACGGTGGACGACCGACAGTAATCGAAGCTGAAACGGGTGACATGGGTTCGGTGGAGAAGAGGAGAAGCTGCGACGGGCAGTGGTGTGGGTTGTTTTAATGGTTGGAGTTTCATGGCTGCCGAAGAACCTAGTTGGCGGGTGACTTTGAGGAGGCGGTGGCGATCAACATCGACATTCCAGTTTTTCAGATCGGTGGTTTTGGGGAGGGAGTTTCTCTGGGTTATCTGCAACAACCCCCGGATGTTGCGCCAAAATAGTTGTTCTGGGCCGGAAGTGGGGTTGGTGGCTAGGTGGGAGTGGGGGCATAATTGTATTAACACTTTTATGTTTTGGGCCAAAGGGTATTTTAGTCATTTTATATGTGGTCAGCACTGGTCAATGCCGAAAATGATGTATTAGGGTCATATTGGCACTTATGTCAACTAGTTAGGGTTATTTTTGCACTAAAAATTATATGAGAGTTATATTGACATTTACTCAAATAGTTAAGGTTATATTGGTAGAGTTCGTCTCTTGAAAGACGGTATTTCTATAAGTTATGGAAAGACCAAGGTTTAAACTGTAAATTTGAAGAAATCAAAATAAAATTTTTGGGTTGTATTAATCGGGTCATAA
>JAULKM010127992.1:0-19875 GCA_032355605.1 Rubia tinctorum | reverse complement strand
TTAGTCATTTCATTTAATATCATTGCCGGAATTGAGAGGTCAACGCCGGAATTAGGGAGTTTGGTTATATCGGCAAAGTTTTTCAAAAGTTAGGTTTAGATTGGCACATACACTAATTAGTTAGGGTCATATTGTCACTTTCTCAGATTGCAGGGTTATATTGGCACTTTCATCCTAAAGTTAGGGATATAAATGTAAATAACTCTTAAAATATTAAAATACACATTATTTTTTCAAAAATATTTAAAAATCAAATGAAAATACTAAAATTCCACATCAAATTATAATAGATAAATATCAAATCAAAACACAAAAATACACATCAAATAAAAACACCAAAATACATATCAAAATAAAATAGTTAATAATCAAATATAAACACTAAAATACATATCAGATTTTTAAAAGTAAAAAATCAAATAAAATAATAAAATATGTATACATCAAATAAAAATAGTTAAAATCACATAAAAACTAAAATAGACATCAAATTAGAATAGTTAAGCATAAAAATACTAAAATACACATAAACATAAAATATTTAAAAATCTAATTGAAAAATACATATCTAATTAAAAATATACATCAAAATAAAATTTTCAAATATATAGCTAAAATACACATCAAATAAAAAAATTGAAATACACATCAAATTAACATAGTTAAACAACAAATAAAAATATTAAAATTCACGTCAAATAAAAATATATATACATCAAATAAAAACACTAACATACACATTAAATGGTACACCAAAATGTGACACTGGTGTAATTTATGTTAAAATCTACATGTTGAATAGATGACAAATTAACCAAAATGAAAATATAAGGTAAAATTTTAAAAACTAAGATAGTAAAATATCACAAAATAGTATCAAAATGTATAAAGTGTCTAAAGTTTAACAAAAAATACCAAATTTTAAATCAAATTATCAATTTTAACTTTAAAATACATAATTATATAGTGAAAAATGTGCTTTTATAAAAATATTTCATGGTAATTTAAATTCCAAGTATTGTAATGAAAACAATCTCATTTTAATCTAAAACATACTCAATGCGCGGTTATAAGGGGAAAAACATTATGGGCGAATTTTTTTTATTCATTACATTTTTATGATTTCAAATCATTAATATTTCCTTTAGATACGTTGATTTTAAAAGGTCATATCATTAATATTTCCATTAGATACGTTGATTTTAAAATATCATATTTAAATCCCCTAGAATTATTAATTCTCAATTATATACGTTGATATCGAATGTGACATTTACATCCCAAATCCCTCATTATACTTGGACTTTTTTATATTAGTTAAATTCAAAAACCGCCGCAAAGTATATACTCTCTCCATCCCAACTAAATCTATACAGATTTTTTTTCCAATTAAAGTAGTTCAATTTTAACCACATATCAAATTTTTATTTGTTGTTATTGTCCATAACTGCACATATTTATAGTTAAACATATTTATTAGAGATCGTATAAAAAATTTTGTGCAAATTTGATGGGAGGAAGGGGTGGTAGCAATAATATACGTGATGTCGACCACTATAGCAATGATTTCCTCAATTGTTTTTTTTTTAAACTTTGCGCAGTGGAGTATTATCAAATGTGTATTTTGTACCAACCTAAAGCTACTTAGGAAAATTTCAGATAAATGTTGTGGTCAGGACACAACGGCTCTTTGAGCCCAACTTCCGGCAGTACTACGCCATCTCATTGTCGACGGTAATAAGGTTACAATCTTTTCACTTTATTTAAATTAAATTAAATTTTTAAAGAATATTTCATCCACTACTATAAATTAGAGTTATTTAATACTTTTTCGGCAACACTTATTAAAAAGTTACAATAAATTATAAAGTGTTATTTAAGATTTTGAAAAGTGTTACCTAATAGTGTTACATTAGATCTAATGCAACATCACCTAAGGTAATAAATGTAAAAGTGTTGCAATAAATTCAACTTAGTATTATTAGCACCTAAAGCAACACTTTTAAAGTGTTACATTAGAGTTAGTTTGCAGTAGTGATCATCCATCATAAATAAAATAACACAATTACTTTTGATTCTCTCTTTTACTTAAATCGATGTGGCAAGTGTAAAAAAGTAGGAATATTTAAGGAAAACAATGAGTCAATTCTGAAAATTGTTGAAATTAAAGAAAACACAGTGGAAATTTTACAGCCCTTTACTCTATTAAGTAATTTTTAGGGATATATACAAATATAACCCTATATACTTGCGAAAAGTGCTAGTATAACACTCAGATAATTGAAATTACAAAAAATCCTAACTAGTTGATAAAAGTGCCAATATAACCCTTAGGTGGACATTCTGGCGTTGACCGTGCTTTTCCGATCGATGACCCCTACTAAAATGACAAAAATACCGTTACATCAAAATCTGAATTTGGGTGGACAACTATACCCTTACCCACCGTCATCGAACTACCGTCAGACCGCCACCAGACCACCGCCACGCCATCGTCGGACCAGGTATGGTTATATCAGCACATTTCTAAAACTATAGGATTATATCATCTCACCCACACATATATATTATAAAAGTAAAGTGCATGGTGATACACTCGGATGACCTTAATGGACACTCAACATTATATACATCATAAAAACATCATTAACACCACAAAAATCGACATCGTAACACCTTCATTCATATTAAACACCATTATCACATATCCTAGTCTCATTTCAAAACTCATCAACATTAAAAATCTCAGGTCGAAAAATGCGTTAAAATAATAACTAAACAACACTAAAGGTCATCTAATCATCAATCCTGACTAAACACAACAAAATAAACAAAATATCTCCAAATATACCACATGTCTCTACACATATGACGAGAGGCAAAAGAAAATCACATAATCAAACTCAATATCGCATTATCTAGTGAATTAAAGGGAATTTCGGGTGAACATATCATTTTTAAAGGGTTCCCGCACCCCCACTTCAATGTCTCTCGTGTGGACCTCGCTGAAGCTCCTCATTTGCACCTCGCTGAAGCTCCTCATTTGCCATCAGAATTACACTATGGAGAGTCGACGATCGATAGAAGATGTTGAAATGATGGTTGCGTGTAGGGATAATCATGGGTCTAGAATCTGACCCAGATCTATAGAGTCTAGACCCGTTGGGTCGGGTATGGGTCCAAAAAATTTAGACTCATCGGGTCTGGGTCTGGGTATGGGTCTAGATTTTAAAAATGGGTCTGGATCCAGGTCTAAAATACTAATATCCAAACCTGACCCAGACCCAACCTGTAAACTCTTATTACTCTAACTATATATATTATTTATCCTAAATTCTACTTTAATTTCATATTTTCTTTGTATTTTTATTTTTAATTAAACAAATAAATTGTATTGTATATTTTTTCTTGAAGAATTAATTTATGTTCATGTTGAGTTTGAATTATTTTTATTTAATATAATACTGCATATTTTATTTACTGAAGAAAAAATTAGAAAGTTGGATCCATTTAGAACCTGTTTTGGACCCAAGACCCATATAGACCCATATAGACCCATCGGATTTGGGTATGAGTCTAAGATTTTCAGACTCTACGAGTCCGAGTCTAACTAAATTTTTCAGGGTCGGGTATGAGTCTTACTGGACCTGACCCAAACCCGACCCATGATCATCCCTAGTTGCATGTGTTTGGCGTTGATTTTGTACCGGTATGAAACTTTATTTTTATAGTATGAGCTGATATAACTCTACAATTTTTACGAATGTGCTAATATAACCTTACAAGTTTTAGAAATTTACTGATTTAACCATATTAGTTTTCGTAATGTGTTGATCATATAACCCTACCTGGTCCGGCGACGGTCCGATGGTGGTCCGGTGGCAATAATTGAGGTATTAATGACACTAATGGAAATATCGTCACTCCTATTTTTCAGTTTTTTGCTTTTTTTCCAGGAGGAAAAAATATTTTCATAGAATTCTGGATAAAAGTTGCTAGAAAGGGTATTTTTGCACTCTCACTTATTATATAGGATTATATGTCACTTAAATTATCATGAAATTATATTGACACTTATGTGAATTACATTGTTGCGTTTTTATCTAAACGGGTGAAAAAAAATTATATCATTTTATTTTGGATGAAGGAGTTTACCTAAATATAATCTGGACCACAGTATACAAAAACAAATAATAAATGACACTGACCAGTAGGGTTGTGATTTCTAAGTAAATAAATGACACTAACAATTAATTGGCTAATGAGTTTCCTTTTATTTAAATGGCTAATGAGTTTCCTTAATAAAAAGTTTTGTTTTACGTAGTCTAAACTTTAGGCAGGGATTGTTATGAAATTAGTATAAATCTTAATTTTGGGATGGGGTTTTCTTAGAATATACAAATAATTCTAGGGACCTAATGTGCAATTATCAAAATATTATATATATCACAAAAATATCAGAATTTTCATTTTTCTTTCCTCCTCCGATTGGTAACCGCCTCCGGTCGACGGTTACCACCGGATTCCGCCAAATTTCTACCGGTTTCTGCCGCCTCCGTTGGTATCTCGCCGGAATCTGACTGGAATTATCATGTCGTCGTTCTCTGCAATTCGACGCTTCAGAACCCTAGGTCTTGACGTTGCTGCCGCACTTTTTCTTCTTCTTGTCATAGCAGTGGTTAATGCTCTGGCTGGCGGAGCAATTCGAATCGAAAATGAATGCTAGAGACAATGCAAGGCGACGACGCTAGGGTTAGTCGACGTCGCCGCTAGGAATACAAACGACGAGGTAAGGCGACAGATTCACGATGTCTACAACTTTCCTCTGCGACGGATCCACGACCTCTATAACTCGCCTCTGCGACGGATCCACGACGACGGCTCCACCACAACGCCGAGGCCTTGCGAATGCAATTTTCCTTCAGACGATGGCAATGTGATGCAGTTTTCAAGCGACAGCGAGGCGTTGCATTTGCCTTCAAGCACGTGGATCCGTGAAGAAGAAGGGCGCGCGGGCAACCACGCGCGGACAGCAGCCACGACGACGACGTACGGACGTCGGCTGAGATTCAACGTCTGAGCGGTGAGGTTTAATGTCGTGTTCTAATTTTTTTTGAAAGACTCGCTGAGGTTTAAAAATTACTTGACCGTGGATTTTTTCATCAACGTTTGTTTGGTCTAGTGGTTAGCACTCTTGTTCTTGAGGTTGAGGTCCTGAGTTTGAATCTCTGTGTGACCTTTTTTTTTGAACAATTTATGTTCTTGATGTATATGCTTAGGTTTAATATTATTTGATTGAGTGTTTGTTCAGTACAAGTATTTGTTGTAGTGGTTATTGCTCCGTGCTATGAGATTAAAGATCTGGGTTCAAATCCCACCAGAATCTTTTTTTGAATATTTTTTTATTGTTGAGATAATGTAGATTTTTGTAGATATTTGTAGTTTTTTCTCTTATGTTGATGTTTTTCATTATCCGGGTGAGATTTAATTGATATGCGTTGATGTTTTGTAGTTTTTTTGGGTGATATGGATTGATATTTGTAGTTTTTTATTGTTGAGGTACTGTATCTTTTAATTGATATGCGTTGATAGTTTGTAGTTTTTTTGGGTGATATGGATTTATATGTATAGTTTTTTTAAAAAACAAATTCCTTATATTGATTTTTTCAGTTTCTGGCTGAGGTTTTGATAATAGAAGTTGATGTTTGTTGTGTCATTTTTCTTATGCTGATATTTTTTATTTTCCAGATGAGGTTCAAGTGTTAGAAATTGATGTTTGTACCTTTTTGGTGATATAGGTTGATATTTGTAGTTTTTTAAAAATAATAATTGACGTTTTATGATTTTTGGAGAGAATAATTTATACTTTTGAGGTACCGTAGTTTTTTTTGTTGATTTTTTAATTTTTTTCTCAGATTTTCATTTTTTGGGTGAGTTTTAGTTGATATGAGTAGATGTTTTGTAGTTTTTTCGTGCTGATATTTTTTACTTTTTTATTTTCTCATGTTTATGTTTTTCATTTTCTTGGTGAGTTCTATGTGATACTAGTTGATGTTTGTAATTTTGGGTGACATAGGTTGTTTTTTTAGTTTTTTTTCTTATGTTGATGTTTTTAATTTTTTTTGGTGAATTTTAGGTGATAGGAATTGATGTTTTTAGATTTTGGTTGATATTGTTGATTTTTATAGTTTTTTTAAAAAAAATGATAATTGAATCTTTGGTGATGTTTTTTTATATTTTTAGTTGTTATTTTGTTAGTTGTAGTCGACGCTTTTTTTCAAATTTTTTAATTATTTTTTAATTTATTTTTTGGCTATTTTATTTGTTTTTTAAATATTTTTTGGTGAAAATTTTTATTCCATGTTTTATGATTTTTCGTTGATGTTCTGCTATTTTATGCTAATTTTTATAATTTTCAGTTCGATGATCATATTTATTTTTTGTATTTTTAAAATATATTTTAATTATTTTTTTGAATTTGTTTTGAATCTTTTTTATGGCGGGAAAATGATGGGAAAAATGGTCAAAAAGGCTCATGAAAAAATATTAGCGATAGGTCCCTGTAAAATTATTAGAGATAGGTCCCTGTAAAATTGTTAGAGATAAGTCTCTGGAGCTAGAATATAACTAGAATCGCATAAAAGTCTCTACCTAAAATTTTGGCTGGCTCACAAGAGACCATCTCTTCCTTAATACTAGTATTCTATAATTTTGTATATGATATATTTCTATGGTAAAATCGTGGGAAAATCCATTTCTTCCATAAGCATATGAAAAGGTGTGATTGAATTAGATTATAGAAAGGTAAAAAAAAATTGGAGTATTAAAATTTTATTATACAACTTGTGATAGTTATAAGTTTATGACTTAATTAATGCAATTCAAAAATTGTATCTTATTTTATTCTAATTTACACTTTAAAAATTAAGTTTTACATAACTCATTAAAAGATCATTTTTCAAGAGATTTTATTTAAAGTTGGAAATATTTGTCGTTGAGTGAGATGTTATCCTTCCAAAAAGGAGATAATAGGAGTGGGAGTGGGCCAAATGTTCAAAGTAATTCATCAGCTAGGAGAATTCCTCTATGACTGAAGAAATATTGTGTCAAGCCACCCTTTGCGAATAAATTAGGCCAAATGATTTTCTTGAAATCAATCAAACTTGTTAGGTCTTTTTTTGGTCAATGACTTTTTTTCCAAACATTTTTAGTCATTAAATATTTTTAGAATAGAAGAATTAAGACAAATCCATCAAATCAATTTATGAAAAATCATTTTGTCTTATCACGTATCATCTGCATGAAAAGTCAAGGATTTTTTTAAAAAAATATATTTTTTCAACGTGAATTAGGGTAGTGGACTATTTTGATCATTAACGTTGGCCACTCAAACTTTTAGCCCATCAAACTATTTAATGAAGATGATTTTATTTTTCCTATCAAAATATGAAAAGATGATTTTGCCATTTATTAATTAGTTTGATGGTTAAAAGTGATAAAAAAATTGAGTGACCGGAGTGGAACAATTGAAATAGTTCAGTGACCATACTTTTTAAGGTAAAAATATTTAAAGATGATTTGGACCTAGACTTTGTAACGCAAATGGTATGTGATATGACAGAGATGCGTTTTGACAGATTGACCTGATAGAATGGTTGACTCTTTTGTTTAGAAAGTTTGATAACCAAAAATGATATTAACAAAGTCAGGTAGGCAAATTAAAGTAGAATTATCGAGATAGTTTGATGGATACAGAAGTTATTTGCTCTAAAAATATGACAAATATCTGGTAGTATTGAATACACTACAATTATTTTTAAAATAATATCATTAACACTACAAAAGCTTATATGTATATATAATTTTCCGTTTTAGTGGTATCTAAAAATTTATAATTTAAAATGTACAGGATGGATTAAAAAAATAAAATAAATAAATAAGAATGATATAATTCTTATCATGGATAAAATATGTCTCTTATAAGATTACTAGATTGTTAGATCAATTACACATTTTTTAAATTTTGAGGTAAGGCCATAATTATTTAAATTTCGAGTTGTTTTTTTAAAAAAATTCCAAATTAACTAATTATAAGAATCTCCTTTTAATCAAATACATAAAAGGAGTGTTGAACTCATTCCTCATAAAGATGATTGAAAGTCATAGATCTTTAGAGCATCAACAATGTTAGTGGAGTTAAAGATCACATCTTAAGTGTCACATCACCAAATTTGATTAAAAAAATATGTAAAACCAACTACCAACAATGAAATGATATTTGAAAATCATTTCTTTAGTGCTACATCATCATCTCTAATAAAAAATATTTACATATTTATTTATAAACTACCAATATCATACTAATCAAATTTTATGTTGTATTGATTATATAAATATAAAACCAACATGTTTATTCTTTCATCCAAAATAAATTTTATATAAAAATTTAAATGATTAGGAATGATCTATATTAATAACAACATCATAATAACTTTTTAACAACATCACATGAATGTTTATTAGAGGATAAATTTCTATCAGATTGGATGTGTGTATGTATTTATAAGCAATTTTTTTTTGTTACCGTTAGAAGTTTTTCAGCAAGAAAAACACAAAAAATGTATTTTCAAAGTGTAAATCATTCAGTGGTTGACATTTGCACAAAGAAAGATGTATCAATTCCTTAAATAAGAAACAACTCCTTATTAAGGAGTGGTTCTTAAAAGTCCACAATAATACTCCTTCAATAAGGAATACTCCTTATTAAAAAAATCGTCTTTCATGAGCTACCGCCGTGGATTCTATTATTATCTTTTCCTTCCTTATACATACACAATAGGATGAGATTCATGAGAAACAGAATAGCAGAGATATTGCTAACAATCCCTACAATATCTCAAAGATAATAAAGATCATCTATATGGTATCACCTCTCTCCTCATTAACGAGTTTCCCCCAAAATTTTCTTTCATCTATAAAATCATCATCATCGAATTCAACACCGCTACCACCACCTCATATCCAAGTTGATGTCTCGTCACATACCGCCTAAAATTTTAAAATTATTTTAGTTGTGCAAAATTAAAAATAATTAAAAAATATATATTTCTAAAACTATGTATTATGATATATAATTATACAATATATAATACTCAATTATATTTAAGGTAATTTTTTTAGAAAAATTGTCTTTTCATAACCATATGGGAAAATGTGGTTGAAATAGAATTATAAAAACGTAAAATATTTTAGTTGAAATTTTTTTTTTGGAATGTATTAACTTTCATTAAAACTTCCAAACAACGTACCCCTTTTCTGCTTAGAAAATCTCCTATCCACCTATACAAATTCTACCATAAGTTTAGCACATCTATCTTTAAGTTTAGGATTCATCCAATTCCTACTCACTATACATTCAAGAATCTTTTTTTATTACATCCATTACTTTTGTACTACTATTAAAACACTTCTCATTCCTCCATTGCCAAATACCATAAATCGTTTCAGCTGCAGCAAGTTTGAGGATCTTTGCCCTTCATCCTTTGCCCTTGCAGCATCTCCTTAACCATGCTAATTCCAAGTCCCAATTTTCAGGTGTCCTTTTAATCTGCAACCATCAAAGTACTTCTCCCCATACCAATCTCGTCTCATTGCATTCGAAAAATAAGTGTTGAATAGTCTCATCTTGATCACAGAAACCACACTTACTGTCAACATCAAAGCCAAATTTCCTCAATCTGTCCTTTGTGGCCATCCGTTTATGGAAGCTTAACCAGAAAATGAATCTTGCTGCATTGCCGATCATTAGTCTACTCCATTCCACTTTCGGCATATCATTCCTCAAGCTATCATATACACTTCTTGTACTGAATCTGTCCATCTCCTTTTGCTTCCTCCAACTCTCCATTTCCTTTACCACAACCCTGCATCTCATCGGATTTTTAAGCATCCAAGAACAAGAACAAGAATCTGGAAACTTCATACTCACTGCACCTTTCCCCTTCATACAGTACGAGTGTACCCATTTAATCCACGCCCTATCTGTCTTCCTACATAAGTTCCATAGGATCTTATTCATACACACCAAATTCCATACATTTAAATCAATGACATTTAAGCCACCGAACATTCTCGGTTCACAGATTTTCGACCATGCAACAGGCAATTTTCTTGTAATAACTTCACCACTATACCACAAAAATGAACGACATAGAGCTTCAATATTTTTCAACACTGATTTAGGTAACGGAAATACCTGTTACTAGTAGTTAGAAACAGAGAAAAGGACACTTTGTACTAGCTGCAGTCTCCCTGTATAGCTTAGAAGTTTCGAGCTCCAATGCTTGATTCTATCCACTATCTTCTCCACTAGCGGTTGATACATTTGTATCGTAAGTTTTCTGCTGGTGAGGGGCACCCCCAGATATCGAAATGGCAAAGAACCCTCCTCAAAACTTGTTGTCTCCATTATGAGTTTCTTCTGTTCATCATCCTCCATGCCAAAATACACCTTGCATTTGTTTTTTCTCACCTTCAGATCTGTTGAGTTTTCAAACATTCTGTATCCCTTCATTAGAGCTTCCACTGACTTCACTTCTCCTTTCGAAAAAAGGAACACATCATCCGCAAAAATTAAGTTAGTGATCTGTAACAGTTCACATTTTGGGTGATAATTGTATCCCTACATCTTGCTCATATTCTGTACACACCTGGACATATACTCCATTACGATGACAAAGGGCAGCGGGGATAAGGGATCCCCCTACCTCAGCCCTCTCCTTGCTTCTACAATTCTGGTATGGCAACCATTAACAACATATTTTATAAGATACTGAGGTGACACAAACTATTGTCCAGTCCACAAATTTATCAGGAATAATTGCAATGTTAAAAATTTATTATGCAACATGCAGTAATTATAAGTTTATGACTCAATTAATGTAATCCAAAATTTTATCTTGATTTTTTTATATTTACAATTTAAAATTTGATCTTTCATAATTTATGAAAAAATCATTTTTAAGAGTCCGACTCTGTATTCAAAATGACGGATTGAATGTTTTCGTTGCAAAACAAGCCATGTAGTGGGAAATATATTTTTACGATAAATATGAAGTAATCTTTTTCATACGGGCCGAAAAACAGAGAAGAATGTACATTCTAATTACAGAAGAATAAGGTAAAGAAGAGAAACGTAAAAGAGTACATCCAGAGGAGACAACAATTGCGACCATCTCCAATTTGGGAAATACGGCACCAAATCATTAAGTGGAAAGATTCGAAAGAAGAGCCGTCGAAATTTAAATATACCACGTGATTTAATTAATTGACACACATGTATGATTGAATATATAATATCAAAAAAATCAGTCTGAACCAAAAAAATTTAAAAAGCCATTTAGCTAATTTTAAACTGTTAATAACTTGACCAAACTAAAATTTCATTGTTAAAACAACTAAACTATTATAGAGAAAGAGAAATGCCATAAACTAGTCCTCCTGTTAATACGACTGAGGCTTAATTATCCAATTTTATACATTCTACGCCATGCAAATTTGGACTCACCAAAAATTAAATAAGGTTTATGTAAAATATGAACTTGTGTTTTATTAATGATACAAGTGTACAATATATATAGACAGTCATAGACAGAATCACAGATGGAAAATGATTCTATCTAAGGTACAATTATATTACAAAATATCTCTATACTCATCCTCAAGTTTGAGCATGGGGATCCCGAATGTCCAACTTGCCCAATAAACTCTGAAATGACTGTTTTCCAAGTGTCTTAGTAAACAAATCAGCAGGTTGACTGGAAATACCAATATGATAAGTAACAACTTTACCAGACTGAATCAAGTCCTGAACAAAATAATAGTCGATTTCAGTATGCTTAGTCCTCTCATAAAACACCAGATTGGTTGCAGTATGAAATGCTGCTTGACTATCACAATATAAAGGCATCGGAGTAGGATGAGCAATACCCAAAGAGCGTAGAAAGACCTTAAGCCATAATAACTAACAACAAGCAACAACCATGGCTCTGTATTTTGCTTCAGCCGAAGAACGAGAAACAGACGGTTGTTTCTCCGTCTTCCAAGAAATCGGAGTTTTGCCAATTATCGCAAAATAATCAGTCAAAGAGCGACGAGTGATCGGACAAGCTGCCCAACCTGAATCACAAAATGCAATAAGTTGAAAAAATTCTTAGCCGGCAGAAACAAACCTTAACCAAGATGACTCTTTAAATAATGCAGAACTTGCAGAGCTACCTGCCAATGCGCCAAACGTGGTTTCTCCATGACCTGGGTCAAGGTATGAACTGAATAACTAAGCTCCGGACGAGTGATGGTATGGTAAATGAGCTTTCCAACCAGTCTGCGATACTGCGCAGAGTCATCAAACAAAGGACCATCATCTCGCGCCAAATTGTGTTGTTGTTCCATGGAAAAATCTGTGGGTTTAGCTGCCAATAACCCAATATCGGGAAAAATATCTAATGCATATTTCCGTTGACACGGAAATATCCCATCAGGCCTATGAGCTATCTCAATGCCTAAGAAATACTTCAGGGCACCAAGATCCTTAATATGAAAACAAGAGCACAAATATGGTCATCATCTCCGGAGATGAACCAGCAACAATAAGATCATCAACATAAAACAAGACATGTAGAGAAACACCATCCTTCAAGTAAGAAAACAAGGAGTAATTTGTCTTACTTTGAACAAACCCAAAGAGGTGAAGAACAATTTTAGCAAACCAATTTCGCAGAGCTTGTCGTAAACCCTAAAGGGATTTGCGAAGCTTGCAAACCAATCCAGGCCCTGGAAGTGTATAGCTCGGAGGCGGACGCATGTACACATCCTCCTCAAGAACACCATGCAAAAATGAATTGTGAATATCCATCTGATGAAGATCCCAACCACGAATAACAGCAACAGCTAAGAAAAGACGAACTGAACTCATCTTGGCGACAGGAGTAAATGTCTCAGTAAAATCAGTTCCCTCAATCTGTTGATTACCAAGGATAACCAAACAGGCCTTATGTCGCTCAATAGAACCATCAGACTTAAACTTAGTCCGATAAACCCACTTACAGCCAATCACTTACTTGCCAGGAGGAAGAGGAGTAAGAACCCAAGTATTACTCCGATCGAGTGCATCAATCTCGTCGGACAGAGCAACACACCAATGTTCATGGCGATAAGCATCAGTAAAAGCCAGATCAGCGGCATCTGTAACTGCAACTAAAATTTTAGAATGTAAAACCAAAAAATTATTACAAGATACATAATCAGCAATAGGGTAACGAATACCTGAGGACACTGAAGCAGATGACGCGAGATCAGCAGGGGGTTTATGAAGCAAGTAGCAGTACATATGTAATCCTTCAATTCAACTGGAGGTTGATGAAGAAGAGTGCTGGGAGGGCCAACTGGCCGACTGACTCAGGCAGAGAGTCTATCAGCTCAAAAGGTGGTGATCGTACTGCTGATGGAGCTGGTTGTGGGGAGGCCGACATAGAATTGGTGAGCTTGGCTGGAGACTACCGCAGTTTGGTCAACACTGGCGGCGGCTGGTGTGACTCGACGACAGACGGCTAGAGCTCGGGATGAGCAAATGGCGAACCGGTCACAGATGGTTGAGTCAGCTCATGAGTTGGCCACAGATGATCGGTACTAGGTGGCTCCATCGAGTTGAACGGCGCAGAAATAGAGTCATGAAAAATGACAGGTCGCTGAGATGGCAATGGATCAGCAGCTGACATCTTCACAGAAACAGGTGCAAAAGGGAAACAATTTTCATAAAATATTACATCCCAGCGGTCAAATATAGTTCGAGTATCCAAGTCATAAAAATGCCAAGCTTTCTTGTCAACGGGATAGCCAAGAAAAATGCACTTCCGACTTCTAGATGCAAACTTATCACACGACCATGGGAGCTGAGAAGCAAAACACAGAAAACTGAACCCACGGAGATGGCTGTAATCCGATGCACGTCCGTACAAGAGCTAATAAGGCAATCGACCATCTAAAACAGGTGTTGGTGTGTGATTAATGAGGTAACCCATTGTAAGAATGCATTCTCCCCAAAAATCGATAGGTAAATGAGCTTGAAAATGAAAAGCACGAGCAACATTTAGAATATGCCTGTGCTTCCGTTCCACTCGCCCATTTTGTTGTGATGTGTAAAGGTCTCAAAATGAACTTCTTTCTCCAGAAAAATAATTTGAGAGGCAGGAATTCAGTTTTGTTGTCTGTCCAAACCTGCTGAATGAGATGGCACAACTGTGTCTAAAAAAGTGCAAATAACTCCTTCATCTTCAATGGTACTTGAGACTTAGAAACTAATAAATAAACCTAAACAACTTGGTAATAATCATCAACTATGGTTAAAAATAAAAATGCTCCACTAGAAGAATGGGGAACCATAAGGACCCCAAACATCACAATGTATAAGTTCAAATAAATGACTAGCATTAGTAGAACTAACTGGGAAACTATTTCCAAACTTTTTTGCTTGATAACAGACCGAGCAGGGAATATTTTTAGTAAAATCACTAGTATATAATGAAATAGCTGGGATAGAAGACAACACCGATGGGGACGGATGCCCAAAATGTTGATGCCATAAAGCAAATGAAGACACTGATGCAGCAATGGACAAGGACGGTTGTGTAGACGGAGACGCTCCCAATCTGCGCAACCAATAAACCCCTCTTCATTGTTCATCCGCGCCAATCATTGTCCTAGTGCTGATATCGTGTAATACACATAATTTTCCAGTAAGTAAAACTAGACATTTTAAAGTAGAAGTTAACTTGGCAAACGACAGTGAATTGCATCGTAATGCAGGAATAAAGAGAACATGAGTCATAATAATGTCTCTAAAATGAATCTTGCCATGTTCAACAGGAGTACAAATAGAACTATTGGGTAGAATAACATCCACATTTTCAGCATTCTCAACATCATAAAGAAGATCCTTGCCGCCGGTCATATGATACGAAGCACCGGTATCAAGAATCCAAGGTAAAGTAGTCTTACCTGACATATTGTCAGATGGATTAAACTTGGAGAACATGTTTAAAACCGTACTTCATTGCTCCTTGGACAATGTCGGGCCGAAGGCAGATCAGTCGGAACCCGAGACGGCGATGGCGGCGGCGGCGCTCACAGGTGGAGTGGCGGTGGTCGCAGGCTGGGCAGCTCCGATGAACAGTGTACCAGGGGGTGCACGGGTCTTGGAATTTGCGGCGGCTTTGAGGCCTAATGCAGGTGGACGATTCTCAGTGAACCAATCTGGATAACTAATAATACGGAAGCAAGTAGTAATATCATGACCCTTTCGGCCAAAATGTGTGCAGTGAAGGCTCTGACGATCAATGGCGGTGGATAGGGAGTTTCCTAGAGCGGAGACGTTAGTCTTCAGTGCGGATGTCTGCGCCTGATGACATGCAGCAAAGGCCATAGTGTCTGCCGAAGTGACAGAATCACAGGCTGAGATGACAGTCTCATGACGCTCCTCCTGAGAGACAAGGGAGTACACCTTTTCGAGTGAAGGCAATGGATTCTTTGCTAGAATATATGAGCAAAAAGTTGCATAGTCATCATCCAGACCGATGAGAAATTGATGAACCATCTCCCTCTCACGTTCAACCTGAACGATAGCTGAGTTGGAGCATGAAACACAAGTGTGTGGATGCACGTAAGCAAGTAGGTCGTTCCACAACTTCTTGGAACGACCAAAGTAGGCATTAACAGCCTGTCCATTCTGACTACAATAGTAAATGTCTGCACAAATCTGACACATGCGTGGGCCATTCCCAACCGAGAAATGCTAATGAAGGTCATCCCAAAGTTACTAAACCGAATCATAATAAGTAACAACAGAACGAACAGATGGATCAAGCGTCTGAATGATCCAACCAATGAGCATAGAATTCAAACTACTCCAGTCATTAGAAAAAGGTTCACCGGGTAATGGCTTGGTAATAGACCCATCAAGAAAACCAAGCTTACGTCTAGAATTAAATGCATTGTTAACAGCAGTATTCCAGTCATTATAATTATCACCCTTCAAAATCACAGAAGTAATAAGCAAACCTGTGTGATATGAGGGATGAACATAGTACGGATGTGAGGGAGGCAAGGCTTCAGAATACCCAACATAGTGCCAAAGATCAAAGTTGGTCGAACCATCAGCACCGAGTAGCAACTAGGGAAGGGCACAGCAAAGGGCGGTGGCATCGTCTAAATGCGGTGGATCTTCCAATGACGATGGATCGGCGACTGGGACAACTGGCGAACGGGAGCAAGATGAGCCTCAGTCTCGGCATCAAGGTTCTCAATCAGGACCTGATTTATGGGATCCATCAGACGGAACTGGCATGCGGACGAAGATCACGACGGCCCATGAGGGCAACGCGGATAAAACGTGTTGGCGCGTGCTGGACGGAACTGGCGACGGCAGCAGCGTGCTGGACGACACTGAATGCAGCGACAACACAAGCTTTTGGACGGCGGCAGCGGACGGAGAAGAGAGGGCGGTGGCGGCGGCGGTCCTCTAAAAGTGAAGAAATATTTTTAGGGTTCTCAGGATTTAGGCTCAGATACCATGTAAAATATGAACGTGTGTTTTATTAATGATACAAGGGTACAATATATATATAGACAATCATAGACAAAATTACAAATGAAAAAGAATTATAAGATACAATTATATTACAAAATATCTCTACAGATTATATATCATCTTTTTTATTAAGTTTCTAAAATCATCAAAAGCACATTTAGTAAATGTCACTACTAAAAATACCTCTCATGCACGCACATCAGTACTGTAGTATGCATTTTCAAAAATTGATTATACATGCAAGTGTTGCATAAAATTTTCAATCATGCCACCAATTCGAACCAAAATTAATGCTAACCTCAAATGGGTAGCACCGATTTATGAGGGATGATGCACAAATTTCATTAGTTCATTGTGATAAGGAGTTTTCCATTAAATCTTGGATCTTTGCATTATTTTCATGAAGGTAGTGGCGGAACCAGATTCAGATACGGGGCTTAATAGTAATGTCAATATTTTTTGTACCGATGTAATGTTAGAGACATAATTTTCAGTTTGAATACACGATAAACATGGACATATTAACTGAACGTGAATGTGTAGAATGAATTATTGTTATTGGTTAAACATAAAATAATCCAGGCACTCATTATTTAGTTTAAAACCAATAGAGTGTTTACATCTATTTAACTATTATAGATAATTACAATCACTTAAAATTGATGATTCTCTAAAAATATTATAAAGCAATTTAATATTTGAAATTAAAATTTCAACACTCAATTTTTTTCCATATTATTTGAATTTATTACAATCACTTGTTTAGAGTTCAAATTAAATAAAAAAATTAACTTTATGAAAAGATTAAATACTAAATATAGTAAAATGTTGATGAAAAATGGAGCAAATGTGAGATGTTTGCGTGGCATTAAGAAATTAAGTAATTTTCAAAAAATAAACAAGAGAGCATTAATGGAGAATAATTAAACAACATACTCTAAAGAAATTAGGGAAAAGTGCAAAAATGACTATAAGATTGAGAAGGTACATGAATGACCTTGTAAAATCTGAAGTACAGAAGTAACCCTATAAGATTGTTAAAATGTGCAGTTTTACCCAATTTATACTATTCAAGCATTGACCCAAAGTGAAAACACAAAAAATACCCCCCCTAAACTTATAACTAAACATATAATGACCATTATACCCTCTAAACTTCTTCTTCTCCAACTTCACACCTTAAACCTCTTCAAACACTCTAAACCTGAGTCACCGCTGACGATTCAAATAAAAACATCTCAATCAGTCATTAAATAATCTAGCATCCCGGCCTCCGCCGTCGCATTAAGGTGGCGGGGAAGAGCAGCGACCACCGTGCCCGTCTGCCATCGCCGCCACTGAGCACCGCCACCACCACCTTTCTCTGCTGCTCCCTCTTTTTGCCACCACTACCTTTCCCCGCTGGTCCCTACCCCGCCGCCAAACCCTAGTTCCGCTATCACCACCTATTCTCGTTAGTCCCTACCCACTACCGAACCCTAGTTCCTCCACCACCTCTCCCCACTACTCCCTACCCCCCCCACCACTCATGGATAATAGTCCTAACTCCTCTTGGCGTCGATCTGCTCGATCCGTTACCCCGCTGCCCTACGCGTCCCCGTCGTCAAGTGTCCTCTTCGCCCTTTTCCCATTCGCCATGGATTTGTCAATTGTTGGAAACCATGGATTTGTCAGATATAGCTAAGAAGCTGGACGTATTGCAGAACAAGCACGTGGTCCACAAAGCTGCTGAGCTCGGACGCCTCTCCAACCTCCAGTTCGATTACTCCACCATCGACGTCGATCCGACTCAAGAACCCATCGAACTCGAAGGACAAATTGGTGTGGCCAATTAACAGAAAGTGATGAGGGTGGGACAGGGAAAGAGATGAGCGGAGGTGGTGGTGGGTTAGGAAAAGCAATGAGGACGGTGGTAGTGGCCGATTAACGGTGGTGAACTGGTGATGGAAAGAGACGAAGAAGCGGTTGTATAATGGGGTTTCTCGATTGGAAATGGATAGAAATAATGAGGAAAATGGTAAAAAGAAGAAAGGAGGGAGGGTAAAACTGTATTTTACCTTCTTTTTTAAAAAAATCACCATAAGGGTAAAATGGTAATTTCAACAATGTCCGACCAGTTTGACTGTTGAAATTTTGGTCAACAAAATTCAGGGTTATTTCTATACTTTCATATTTTACAAGGTCTTTCATACACTTTCAACTAAAACATAGAGTTAAAAATGCACTTTTCGCAAGAAATTAAGAAAGGAAGCAGAAAATAGAATCTTGGGAGCAGTGTTCTCCCAAAACCCAAAAAACCAAAAAGTAAAATAAAAATGAAAGTCTCAGAACTGTACTTCGTCTTCCTCGCAGCTACCATGGAGGAGGACTAGACTCTGTCTTTCGAATTCCTCCTTCATCTCCCTCGCAACTAAGTGTCTTCCTCCTTCTTCGACTTCCTCAAGCGCTGAAATTCTTGGCCTAAAGAAGGGGCTGATAGGGTGATAGTAAACTTTTTAGAAGAGGATTAATATTAGTCCTTTGTCCGGCAAACCATAGGAGTGGCTGGCACTACCCCTTCACTACCCCTGATTCTGCCACTGCATGAAGATAGAGTCTATTTTGTCGAGTTTAATATTCTTGGATCAAGCCAAGTATATTCGAGATATTCTTAGTTGAGCTGTGATAACTGAGGTTGTCGCCATTTGCATGTCATTTCTTCTGCGGTCTCAACCTCACGGTGATATCAGTGGGAAGTTTACCGACTCCACTCTTTGTTGATCTTTGATTGGTGCAACTAAAAATCTCAATTGCCAAAATATTATGGATTCAAACATCTGACCATTCACCTTGAACAAATATAACTACAGTCAAACAACTAATAAAAACAAACACTAAAAGAGCTAGTCAAACCAAGCGATTTAAATTTACAACGACCAACGGTTAACGGTCATTTGGCAATACAACCATAATTGTTTGAATATTTCATTAATGGAAGTAATTTATTTTAAATTCGAGTTTTAGTTTCCTTAGTTCATGTTTTATTGCCACGCAGCAGTGGCAACAATATGTTACATCAAAATTTAAACCCGTGTCATAAGTATGATTGACAAATACTGTAGTAAATATTTAAAGATCGTTTTTACGGGCTATATCGACACTCTGCTACAGTGTTAGTGTTGGAAAATAGTTGATTTTCGTCAACTTTTGGGCTCAGTTTTGAGTAGGATCCGAAATGAATTGGGTCCGGTGGA
>JAULKM010127983.1:0-19876 GCA_032355605.1 Rubia tinctorum | reverse complement strand
TCACCCTGCTTAATCCCCCTACTTGATTTAAAAAAACCAGTAGGGCATCCATTGATAAGAATGGAAAACCAAGCATTAGTAATGCTATTCATTATGTTCCTAACAAAAATCCCATGGAAACCAAATTTCAACATGATGGTATTTAAAAACCCCCAACTAACCCTGTCAAAAGCTTTGGTAAGGTCCAGTTTAATGATGCAGTTAGGTTCCGTAACACTTGGAGGATACAAAAAGTAAATAAGTATTCTCTTGTAAAGTGCACCTAACTAAAAAGTTTCTTGGATAAATCTTATCTTTAAGGGGTATACAAACAATGAACGTCGGTCTCATTTTGGAAAAGGCAAGTGAGAGCAAGATGATATTTATCATACTTTCTATTTTTTTAAGGACATAAAATTTTTCTAAATTGGAAAGAAGTAAGATGGAAAGTAATATTCGGAGTAATTCACTTCAATTTCAAAGAAACATTGTTTTACAAGCTTTGTTTTATTCTTTTAAATTATGGTCTGGGTCATCAAAGGGGAATTAAATTTTACAAATTATAACTTTTGAATAATTATTTGTTAAAGTGAAATACAAGTTAATTAGTCAAACCTCACTAATTTTAATTTGTTTGATTAATCTGTATGAACTTGTTTTCAAAAAAATTTGTTAAAATTTTATGTTTACTTTCAAATATTTTACATCGGCAATTCGAGTATTGGTCTATTCATTCCACTACACTAGCACATGAATGCCAAAATTGGTAAATACGAGATTCATCAATGACTTTACTTCTAATTTTATCCAAAATTTAAATTTTAAGAAATTAATTCTTGTGAAAGTATTCCTTTACCCATTTTGCTACGACAAATATTAGTTGTGTGCCAAAGATGAAGAAAATGCCATTTAAAAAGAAAGTAAAAAATAATTTTTTTCCCATAACAAAATATAAACCTTCAACTATAAGCTAAATTCAACACATATTGTCACCCTAAATTAAATGGAAAATAAAAAGGGAAAACTATTTCCAAAATAAATTATGAGACAAAATCAAATGGTATTCCTCACAATGGAATAAGCCACACCATATCCACAAGTCTTATAAAACATTATTATGCTATAAATTTTTATATACCAACGTATATCATCGATATATATATATATTAAATTGCATAAAAATAAAAAAATATTTCAATTAATAATCTAAATAATAATATTAAAGAGGTGATGGTAATACATGAAATTATTTTGAAATGAAAAGTCTTGTGCATTAGTAATGTATTTTAAAAGGGTACATTATACGCATAAAATATTCAAGAAATTAACACCAACTAATTAATGGGAATGTATCTCAATAATTGTGTATAATGATAAAAAAAATAACCAAAGTTTGGTACTATGTCGACTATGTTGTTCACTTATTTAGTTTACGAATCAAATGTTTCATGCTAAATATTTTATTTTTGTGTCGTAAATTATGACATGAGAAGGAATATATTGTACATGTCATCAATATATATATATATATATATATATATCTCATCAGTAGAAAAAGTAATTGATGCATTCACCATCTAAGACAGAGAAAGAGCCATCGTTTCTTTGTGGTGCATCGAAAGGTACAGTAAATTCCGCATGAAACACATTACCACTTAAATAGTCATTGGTTCATGTCCAGAAATTGAAGAAACCTCGAAAAGATAAGAAACAATGTAGTCCGTGGGAATGACTGGTGGATACAATATCATGGGCCTAAACATTCTTGTAGGACTATAATCTACAAGTTAAAAAAGAAAGTTTATTATGCAGATGGAAAATAATGTTAACCTATTCAATTACTATCTGAATAATGTCTGCATTAAAATTATATGATATACGTTAATTTTTTGCATGTCATCTGTTAAATAAGAAACATTTATAGTTCCAATCCATGAGGGATTTAGTTTGGTTTAGTTAGAAAGTAATAATTGATTTTAGTATTTTTTTATTAATAAATAAACTAATTTATCCAAGTGATCTCCAATTCAAATGGCTAAAAATAAGGTTTTAAAACAAAAGGCTTACAAAAATGTTATGGGATATTTGTATTCATTCTAAAGCTTAAAATGAAAATATGTTTTTTAAAAGAGAGGTACACTATGCAAGTGTTTTGAAACAAAGAATTCAAAAAAAAAAGATAGTTTATCACACACAATTGGAGTTATCAACTAGTTTTTTTACTTCAAGTTGTGAATAGGGGAATGCAAAAAAAAACTACTCTTTAAATTATTAAATAACTAGGATAATTTGGAATTTAAATATTTAAATATTCTATCATTTACATTGTCTATGTACTTAGAAACAAATTAATTCAATTTAAATAAAGAACTGACTGAAAAATAAACTAATATATCCATGTGATCTCCGATTCAAATGACTAAAATCAGGTTTAAAAACAAAAAGGTTACAAAAATGTTTTGGGATATTTGTATTCATTTTAAAAGTTAAAATGAAAATATGTTTTAAAAAATAAAGGTACACATATGCAAGTGTTTTGAAACAAAACAATCAAAAGAAGATAGTTTATCACACACAATTAGAGTTCTAACTAGTTTTGTACTTCAAGTTATGAATAGGGAAATGCCCAAAGAAAGTTACTCTTTAATTTATTAAATAACTAGGATAATTTGGAATTTAAAACTTTGAATATTCTATCATTTACATTGTGTACGTACTTAGGAACAAATCAATTCATATTAAATAAAGAATTGAGTATAAAAATATAAGTTAACAACATGTTTTAATCGAATGGTGATAGACTTATTTCATTGTAGACGTGATTTTAAATCTTACTTATAAAAATATTAGAATGAAAATGATATTTGAAAACATTGAGTAAAGATACATACCCTATTTTTCTGCTAATATTTTCCAAATTAATGGAGATATAACCACCTGTTGATGACGGCATTTTACAGAGATATTGTTGGAAAAAACATTTCTAAGATTAGCATTGTCCACTAGAAGTTGATTTTTTTTTTCAATTTTAAGGTTGTGATTGAGGTCTTGTTGATATTTTTCCTGGAACATGTGATACTAACTAGGTTAAAAATCTAGCTCGGGTAAATCAAAAATATACCTTGCAAGCTAAGAATAATGTTAAGTTAAGGTAGGGAGTAAGATAGTTAATTGTTTTTCCACAAAAACTATTTGTAGTGTAGGAGTGTGCCAATAAAGGTGGTTCTATCGAACAATTATAGGCACTTTGAAAGTGTCTTTAATGGTACCGCCTTTGATCACACCTCAAAAAAGGCAGTTCGAATAACCGCCTTTAAATATTTTTTAAGTTTGGAAATGTCTTAGCCTTCGTCAGACCATTGATTCAATTTACAAAGTCAGAAGTTTGGCAATTACTAACTTGAAAACAGGATTTTCGTCTCTTTAACAACACTTGGTAAGGTTTCGATCTCGTGTGACGATTCTATCCTTGTTCTGGCCATTTGTGGCCTGTGTTTTTTTTTAAAGAATCACATACCTTTCCGAGCTCATATGGGTTATCGTGTCGTTAGTTTTCGAGCTCATAAACTAGAGTCTTTCCTAAGAAATAGGCCGGAATACATTTCCGAACTCGAAAGTAAGTTCAGATCTTTTGGTAAAAAATTCACCATATTAAACTTTCTAGTACAAAAATGGCCTTGATTCACAGCCAGTAGTATCTTTCACCTTTACAAAAATCTATAGATAACGCTAACCAAGCAATAATGTATAGATAGGAATAGAAATAACTAGAAATGTAGTCCGGCATTTCTAAGCTCCAATTTCTATCTAATTTGTGTTAATCTTGCAATGTCAGGATTCCCCAGGGTTGCTGACCTATTGAGTATCAGATGCCTAGGAAAAGAATTTTTCACATTGTTGATATCATCTTGCGAGTAGGGCTTCGAATCCTTTTTGAAAATATGATAGTAACAAGATATTAGAAAATATTTTGAAACCTTAGGTAGATAGATTGCTATAGACAAAAGTACGCCAACCTTATCAATTTCAAGCAAATCTTCGCGGACTTCTTGAATGCCCTTAGTCGTGTATAACATGACGTAATTGCCACACTCCTATGTTTGCGCTTGTTTATTGTACTGCTTTTGAACAACATAAATTCTTAAGCCACTTATATCAAATAGGTAGAGTAGATTGGGGGGAAATGCAATAGTCCACCTCGATTTTGACCACTTCTAAAGTCATTTTATTTTGGTCGACACTGTCCTTCATTGTAGATTCCAAAATATATATAAATGCAGCCGACGATGGGAAGTGGATGGGATACATAAAATAGATGCGATTATTTACAGGAAAAATCAAAATCAATCTCCAATGGTCCCTAATTATAAAAATTGAAATTATATTTTAAATTTTCAAAAATGACGTAGGTAAATAAATTGAAAAAGTGTACACTTTTAATGTGTAGGGCAATGAAAAGCTTCTCATCCTTCAGTCCTAGGGATTTGCGAATGTAGTCGGTCTTCTCTTGTGTAGTACAACCAATTTCTTGAATCTTCATCAGGCACAAGTAGCCAATCCATCCCTTCTTTTGATTATTGGTACAAAACATGTACCTTAAGAATTCAAAATTTGTCATTATTGTATTAATGTTTAAAGTAATAAATATATAATTTGAATTAATATTATAAAACTCACTCAAAAGGTGTAGATCGACGTCGTTTGATTTCATGGTTGCATCTAAATACACATTCATTTCCTAAGAATGTGTATGTTAAGTTTCGATCATGCGGTCGAAGTAAATTGTATAACACCCGTACAAAGTGAGGTGAGTCTCGTAGGACATGTGCCTAGCAACTGGATTCTAATCTTAGTCGGTGTTGTTGGGACAGATTTGGGTGGTGCTTTGATCATTTTTAGTGTTGTTTCTACCGCTTTTGGTGTTGTTTCCTTCAAGTGTGGATCCTTCACAGGATCGGCGTATATAAGTCATCGCAAAAAAGAAGGAACATTCCCTGGTTGGGTCCAACTTTCTTGCATTCTCTGTTCGGGATTGGCAAAGGAGCTCCCAACACCAATGGATTTTCCAACAAAACCCTAGAAAGACCATCCGCAATAGGTACCGAGTAATGATGTTTCATTAACTCATTCAAAACCTGATGGGCTACGAGAAGTGGTCAACAATCTATGTCTTGATCAATGTATAGCTCACGCTGACATGATTTATACAACCGCTTAAAACTGTATGTTATATAATAAACTTAATCCTAGGAACAAATTGCAAATCAATAAAATATGTAACTTTTTTCACTTGCAAGGATGGCATTGTTGAGGTTGTCGGTTTGAATTGTTACCTCTCGATCCTTGGAGTTTGAATAGTTACCTCTCGATTCACCTCTACGTCTATGGGAGAATGGTGTGATCCCCTTGACGGCGGTGTCCAATCGGGCATCAAATCTTCTAAATTGTCTGAAAGAACTAGCCTGGTGTATTGGACCAACTTACAAATTATAATGTCTCGTTGCTCAATCTGTGTCTCTTGGAGTAGATTTTTTTGTGCAATGTGTGGATTCTCAAGGGTTCCGCACCATCATAGGACCGTACAATGCCAAATTCCTCTCGTTGGGTTAAGAATGAACCCACACCCCTAGAACGGTCAGGGTGGTCGGGTTTCTTCATAGCTTCACAAAGGATGACGTGCTTATTCGTTAGAATGAATTGACCTTGAGCTTGATTATTCTTCAACTTTTCCTAAGTGACAGAAAAGAAGAAATGTATGTGTATGTTAGTACATGATCAATAAAAGCATGTTCAAAATAACAAAATACTATGCTTCAAGCTTTACCTACCAGTATTTCCGCAATTTGTTGTTCTTCATCCTTGAGACAAACATCGTCTTTGTTTTGCTAGCCCTTAAGGATTATATCGCATCTCTCAATGCCATCCACATTTATTGGTTGGACAGAAACCTGGCCTTTTCTTCTGTCATCCCACCCTCGATTGCAATCTGCATATCTCTTTCAAGACGTTCTTTAACTAGTTCGATTGCCTCTAAGCCATAACCCCCATGACTCAATCAATGAGGAATTTTATCCTCCCCAGAAATGCGTTGTTTTTCTTTTCTTGTACCCTAAATTAGAATGTTTAGAGTGTAATTCCATCACAATAGACATGTAAAGCCAAACACTCTAAAAATTAGAAATCTTTTTGGACTAAAGTAAAGCTATTCCGCAAGTCCCTTCTCTGGTGAATCTCTCAACTCTCCAGTTCAATGTGAGTGTACTTTAGCCATGGACAGTCTCTTATCACTAAAAAGGTAATCTCTCGACAAAGTGCATTTATGTTCACGAGCATTGCCTTCTTTACCAAATCGCCCATGTCCGATGCTTCGATGTCAAATGGTCTCTATGTGGTTATTCAACAACATAGAGTCAGTATTTGGGAGCTAATTTAAAGATTAAGTTAAATAGAGATATGGGGAATAATACCTAAATAGCGCTACCTTGCACTCCATCCATAAAGTGTCCTTTTGGTGTTTCAGGACATCATGCCAACTATCATAGAGGATGTCTACCCTTGTCCTACCAACCTTTGCAACCCAACTTGACCATTTAGTACGTTGGGCCGACAAATACTTGCCCAAGTTGTTGAATATCAATGAGGTAAACTCTTTCCTAGTCATTCTATGTTCTAATGTTCTACAATGAGTTTGTGATATTCTTACATCCTCATCCATACCTTGGTCCGGCATAGGGGTATTTCCATTTCAGGAAAATGAAAATTCATCACGAGTCCTTTTCCTAGACATTTTGTATGCTACATTCACAAATAATATAGAAAAAATTAGCAAACTTGACTTGATCATCATTCTATTTTATAAAATACCAATTCCATTTCATAAAAAAAACTTATTGTGCAATCTATTATCATAATATATGACCAACAAAATTGGAGCGATAATCCTATTTAAAAACCACAACAATATACTTAGCAATTAATCACAAAATTTCATAGCCCAAGCAAAAAAAACCTAGCCTCTAACCTAGATAAACAAATCCCACACAACAAAGTACTCAAAATATCACAAACCCTAGTAGGCAAACTATTTAAATCCTTCTATATCCTACATTTTATTTTCGCTAATGTAAACCCTAACTCACGAACAAAGCATATGACTAAACTTTTTTCCAAACTTTTGGGATGAAATTCTCATCCATACATTGTTCCTATAAGAACAATAAATCCCATGATAAATGCACAAAATGAGTATAAAATTGGAATAGAAGAGAGAAATGATGAAATATAAGATGAACACATACTTAAAATCAATTTTAGATGGGATGTTAAGGATGAGATAAAGTTGAACTGAATGGAGGGTTTGAGGGGTTTTTGCAGTGGGAAAATGGGGGAAATTCACGGGGGTTTCAAATGGATGTTAAATGCCCTTTATTAAACCCCAATTTAACTATTTTCACGTCTAAAATCAATTCCGAGTTCAAAAACAACAGGGGATCCATTTCCAAACTGGTAAACCAGTCGTTCCTCTATAAACAAAGGACAAAACCACTTCCAAACTTAGAAGTGATATTTAATAACCAAATGGGCATATTAGGGGGTCAGAAATTTAAAAACCAAACATTCCCCCAAATCGAATTCCATAAGCACAAACCCTAGAAATTCTTCTCTCTAACCAATCACACACACCACCAATTGATAATGAGCCATAAAAGTTCTGTGCATAAGTCAAGGGCTAGCGAGCAGAGTCATCACCCATTCATGGAGATCAATCCATCCCCGAAATTCTTGAATGACAATGTCGAGCAGAGGTATGTTGATTTCTCAAAGACAAAAGTTATTATTTCTAAGGCTATACTCTGCTTGCCCGATTCAATATTCAACATTTAGAGAATGTGCTATGTATGAGTGAGCATGTTCATGTTGATGATATTATTCAATTTATACTAATTTGGGGCAATCTAAGTACAATCATGTCATTTCAAGGGTTAATGGTAGTGATATTGTTGTGATGAAGTATAAAATTAATGATGCCATAGGTTGCCCATATGCCGCCCCCAAAATATTAAGGCCCGATAATCCCAACTGTCCCTAGAAATTTACCATACCCAATTTCAGCCCTCCATAACCGATGCAACCCCACTATGTCCGGTCGCGATGGCAAGGGCATATTTTAAGAGGGTAGTGGCTATCGTGAGGCAAGTGGAATTCTATGATAGCTTGTTGTTCGTTGAGCAGCATCTCATTTATGAGTGGATATGTCTTAACGTTTTGCCAATGGGTGGTTATACTTGCGAGCCGATGATTGCAAACCAAATGATTTTATACTATTTTATGGAGGTGTTCAAGATAAATCCCGGCTACGTCATAATCTCATTCATGCTAAAAGTTGCGAACACAAAGAAGAAAGACCTTTTGTATGGTGGTCTAATCACATCAATGCTCAAGAAGGCGGGAGTGCAGCCCCGGGATAGGGTTCTCTGGATGGAATACTATGATAAGGGTGGTTCCAGCACAAACAACTTAGACTCATATATGACAAAAAGTGGGAGTACAAGACACTACCCAGTTAAGCAACGAAGAGTGCTAAGAGGCTCATGACGCGACCCTAGATAGTGCCAAGGCTTCCAGCCCCCATAAGCATATAATAAAAAAATTATTAAATGCATTGTATGATAAGTTGAAAATAAATTGTAATTTTATTTTTTGTGGTAAATTTATAGGATCCCAGGATGGATGGAAGGCTCGACTTGAAAATTATTTTAACTGTCTTCGTGTAGACGTGACCGAGACTCACGAGATGTTAACCCGGGCGCATACTCATCATGTGGCATTCATGGAATCTCAAGGCCTTCACCTTGTTTTGAGCAAATATGAGGAGACACCGAACTTCAAGCAGGTATTATCCGAGAGTGATAATGATGGTAATGATAATGGTAATACTGGCGGGGATCATGTGAATGCAACCGTTGGTGAATACCAAACTCTTGTGGTTGAAGGGGGCGGAGGGCGAAACACAAGGGATGGTAGAGGAGGTGGAAGACCTGGATAGCAATGGCATTCAGTTCCTGCATTAGGTTGTGACAATCGTGGGACTTCAACCCAACAAACTTCAACCCCTCTATTGACACACAATTACTAGTGTTGGAAGAGTATGCACCCGGTACCTTCACACTACTAAGTGTCTCATAAAAATATTGTGTTTTTGACTGCAACATGGAATAGAAAGCAAGGGGTAAATAACATTCATCACTCGTGGTCACTAGACCCAGACTCTTCTTAATTCCCATCACAACCAAATCAAGCCTGAACTTCAACCCATCTTTTGTTTTCCCTGGGTTATTTAATAACGTCCTAACCAAAGAATCACAAACATTCTTCTCTATGTGCATGCCATCGAGGCAGTGTCTAACATCCAAATTCTCCTAATAAGGTAGCCTGAGAAAATTTGAGCATTTCTTCCTACTCTCATATCCGCCAGCTTTTCGCTTCTTTTTCCCAAAGTCATTAGGAAAATTCTTATCACTTTCAAAAAATTTAGTACCGATTAGTGGCACCAATGCATCCCTAGCCTTCACTTTCCCATTGAACCACTTCTTCGCCAAATGCCATGGGTGCCCCTCCGTAAAAAACCTCATGTGCCCCTGATAAATGATTTTACAATCGTATTTCAATTAACAATTTTTTTATCCATCTCACATATAGGATAAGAAAAATGGTCTTTCATTGAATACCCAGACATGTAGTGAAATCATTAGTTGCACAAAATAACATAGCTTTCAAAGTGAAAAATCTTCATCCATACCATCATACGTTCTGACACCATCTCTGAACAAATTCAACAGATCCTCTACAAGCAGAGTGAGGTACACATCAATATCGTTAAGTGGTTGTTTCGGGCCAGATATCATGAAAGAAAATAACACATACTTACATTTCATGGTCAACCAACACGGGAGGTTGTAAATGACCAACATAACTGGCCAAGAGCTATGTGTGCTACACATATTACCAAAAGGATTCATACCGTCTGTACACAAGCCTAACCCCAAATGTTGGGATTCACTACCGAATTTGGTCATTTTCTGAAGTATGTCTTAGAACATCATCCGTCGGTCGGTCCCTATCTGTGTGCCAACATAACAACGTTGCATCTTCCTTATAAGCATATAGCTTTTTCAGACGGGGAATGATGGGGAGGTACCGCTTCTTTGATTTCAATGGAACTTCCGCACCCACCTCAATCCCACCTCTCTTAAACATTTATTGACTCGCCACATACGCGACATGTTTACTTATCTTTATCATCACTCCCCCTATATAACAAACAATCGTTCGGGCGTGCATGGATTTTTTGCAATTCCAACACCTTCGGAAATAGAAATTGTTTGCCGCATAAAACCTATCAGGCATTAGATTACCTTCAAGAAGTAAATCCCTAAACAACTCAAGAGCCTCAGTTATCCACTTATCGGTCCATCCAAATTTTGCCTTCAAATTCATTAAACGCAAGTCGCACTCAAAACTGAGTGCTTCAAACAATCGTACAAAGGTATTCCCTTAGCTTGTAGCAACTCAGATTTACCTTTGAACTCCTTTGAAATATCTTCCATCATCTCATCAAACTCCACATTGCCATATAATTCATCTCGCTCCATCATTTTCTCTAGTTCAATCGTATGAGACACTTCGCCAACTTTCCCATGCCATACCCAACGAGTGTAGCTCGTTTGGAATCCCCTCATAATGAGATGTTCCCAAAACAAATTCTTCCCTAAAGGCACATCATTTCTACAATCCTTACACGGGCATCGTGCTTGCACCAAACCTCTTTTAGTAGCATCTTCAAACCCTAACGAAATAAATAATTCAACCAATGGCATGTATTCGGGAAGTTTTCTAAGATCATTCCCAATGTGTTCATTTTGATCATTTATCCTAAAAGCCAATTACAATGCAACCCATGAGAATTCAATCAACAACAATCATAACCCTAGCTAATCTCAAATCCTAATTGAACATATATGTATCAATAAATACACCACCCTTCAAATAATTCAAGATTTTCAAGTTTATAATTTGCATAAAAGTAGCCTTCCCTGATGGTAAATGATGCACTTCCAAGTATTAAATCACTTCTTCGTGAAAGGGAATGAAATTGGAGCTTGTTCTCTAAAATTTTAGGGTTTGGGAGAATTTAATGTGAGGAGCGCATTATTTTTAATAAACTGAATAATTTCCAAACTTGGAAATATAATTTGAATTAATTACTTCTCAACAGAATAATTTCCGAGTTCGGAAATAGAACCCGAATTAGTACGAACTCAAAAATTTAATCTGCCTTTGTAAGATGAACCACCACTCCTTTCTGAGCTCGTAAGTGCCCTCATATCCCTCTTCTGAAATTAAAAACACATGTTTTAAAAGGTGGTTATGCCAATCAATTAGGGTAAATTAAAGGCGGTTCTACCGTAAACCGCCTTCAATTAGAGCTAGTTAAAGACAGTTATTCAAAAACCGACTTCCAATGTGATTAAACCGCCTTTATTTTGAAACATAGGATCTGAATGACAACTTCCGAGTTTGAAAGTACATAAAGGCGGTTATAGGATAAAATTTCAAAACAGCCTTCCAATGCTGCCTTTAATAGAAACTTCTCCACTAGTGGGAATTCTCAGTGGTACAACTATCCTAGGCAGCTCTAGCACTAGTACTGCTACTATATATCCACATTTTACTAATAAATAATGGGCGAATAGCTAAATATTTAATTTAGAATTTTTAAATAATTAATAATAATATTTAATCATGAAATTATTAATTTAACTTAAAAATTAATGACTGCTTCAGAAAAGGATTTGTTTGGGGAACATATGTGTGTGTATATATATATATCAAGGTTATTCCATTCTCCTTATTATTATTCTGGTGGTTCTAGATATGTATTTAAAATAAAGCGTCATTTTATAATAAACTTTATTTTTTATTATAATATGCATTAGTTTTATTATGATTGTTCTACACAATCATTAAAAATTGTATTTAATTATAGATATTTTAAACTACATATGAATAAGTAGTAGAAAAGGAAAGTATTTGGAAGTACATAATTTAAGTAATGACAAAGGAAGTATAAACATATTGATTGTATAAGTATTTAGAATGAAGAGGAAATTATTTTCACTTTTGCTCTGAGGCGATTGGTGACACATCAATCTGATCTCTTCTCTATTTTCCTCTGGTCGTCTGGCGATGCCATAATGGTGGAGCCGCCACCGGAATCCAAATCTCTCTCTTACGTTCAGGCCCTCAATAACGAACTCATAAACCTCTAATCTTCCCACAAAACCTAGAATCGATAGAACTCCATTCGAACCAAAACTATGAATTGATCATCTCGGAGAACCTGGACTCCACTTTACGAATTTGGAATGCCAACGCCTTGAAGAACCCCTAAAGATGACGTTAGTGGGCAAATTCTCCCGCAGTCAGCCTCAACTGGATAAACTCAGTTTCAAACAACCGGCTTCAAGGGACATTCTGAATATTTCTTCTTGACAACCGACATGTTTTGATCAAATTTACTTTACATGATGATTACTATAGATGCTAGCTGCAAAAGATTTGGAATTTTGGATCTTACTCTTTAAGAATTACTAAATGGGTGCCAGATTGTAATCCTGACGCCGATTCCCCAATTGTCCTAGTCTGGATTCCCTATATGGGTTACCTCAGTAATTTTTGACTACTGGGCAAAGATGTCGATTGGAAACCTAATTAGAACACCAGTTAGAGTAGATAAGGATACTTTAAATAGAACTAGGCCACATGTTGCGAGAATCTGTGTTGAAATTGATGTAACTAAACCCTTAATTAAAAGAGTTTTGCTAAGCTTCAAAGAGATAGGGTTTTGGCAATATGTTGAGTATGAAGGAGTTCCAAACTATTGCACTAATTGCCTTAAATTAGCCATTTAGCTTCTATTTGCAGATTTTATAGAATTGCATCCAAATTTACAGCTTGGAGGCCTAAAGAAAAACCTATGTCTAAGGTAATAAACCCAACCCCCTAGAAGAACAGGGAAGGAACAAAGGCAAGGGGGTTGGCACCTCTTCAGATTTGTCAGTTAAAAGAAAAGGTTTACATTCCAATTCAACATAACAATATTTCTAAGATGGTGCAGGTTTTGGACAAGGGAAATATAGAAGAAGAAGTGTCAATAAGGAGGTATCAGCTAAAGAACTACTGATGAAGCCACAAGTAGCTGAAATGGAGAGACCTCAGCCTGCAAGTTCTCAAGTTATATCAGGGGATCCAGGTTCCTTCTAAAACACATATTGTTATTCCCTCTGATAATGTTAACCAAATTATAGTATTGTCTGAATCACCAGTTGTGTCTAAATGTTCTGTGGATAATTCTCAAACTGAAAAATCTTTGTCTAATCTGCAAGTTGAGCCTATTAAAGATTAAAAAAACTTATAAACAAACCAATTCAACTCTAAATTACTTTGTGACTCAAACTGAGAGCACAACATCAGAATTAAAAGCTGTAACAAATAAAGGTAAGGATAACTCTCTTCCTGGGCATATACCTGTAATTGCTTCACAAGCATCAACCCCAAAGAAAGCAGAGTTAGAAGGTTAAAAGGCTATTACAATCGAAGATCCTGAAAAAAAGATATATAATGATAATTTCATTAAGATAAATGGTGGAGATTTTCCTCTTCTTACTTCAAGTTCCAAAATCATAAAGATTTGGATTAGAACTCTAATGAATATTCTGCTGAAACTAAATCTGAACAGGAATCCTGAAATTTTTTGGATATAAAGAAAAGTCTACAGAATCACAGAATCGGTTTAAGTACTTACTTAACTCAGCAGATTCTACAGAAACTTAAGACATTCCTGATCAGAATACTAAAACTGGAAAACAAAACAAGAAGAATTATACACAAAATCCTAAAACGATTTTAACCCGTTCCTCAACGATTCCCCCAAAATTTTCTCAATGATAAGTTTTAAATCTTGCGTATGGAATGTCTGAGGTGTGGGGAACTCTGCCACAAAAATAAGATTTAAGAACATAAAGAAAAAACATAAAATCAACATTTTCACCATAATTGAACCAATGTTGGAAGTTGAATCTGTACAAAATTTAGCCTTCTAAACAAATTTTGAAAGCTATTTCTCAGATCCAAAATGTAAAATTTGGAATCTGTGGGATGGATCAGTCAATTTAGAAATTATTTTAGTTGATGAGCAACTGATATTAACAAAACTGAAACATCAATCATTAACAAATGAATGTATAACATGTTTCATTTATGCTAAACACACAATCAAAGAAGAAAAAACTCCGGAATGAAATCTTATCCTACAAAAACCAACCATTGAGTTTAATCGGTGATTTTAATGTAATTAGCTCAGTGGGAGAATACTTGGGCCCTTCCAAGCCTGAACAAAGAAGTGTAACTAATTCCAACCACTTTCTGTCCCAAGAAAATATGTCTCCCATTCCCACTTCTGGTAGCCTCTTTACATGGACTGGTATGAGGCCTACAGACCGAGTCTGGAAATGTTTAGACAGAGGTATATCTAATCAACTTTGATGGGAGAATTTCAATCATCATAGATTCATACTTTAGTAAAGGAGCAATCAGATCATGCCCCATTACTATTCATTATTTCTGAATCATTGATAAACTCAAAGTCAAAACGCTTTAGACTTCAGGAATGTTGGATTAATCATCCAAATTTTTTAAAATTGGTAGAAAATGATTGGAACATCCAAACAGATAAACTTGGAACCTCGTGGATGGTCTTCTACAAAATGATGATGAAAAAGTACTCACGAGCAACCTACTTGTAGGATCACAGAGGAGAATCTAGGTGCTCGTAAATACAAAGTGTCATTAGCTTCAATTAAGTCTACAAAATTCGAGATTTAGACAACAAAACTCATAATGGTCGTCTAAACCTTTTCCATATAAACCTAACTAAAACTGGCAATAAACCAAAGAAAACATGATAATAAGTGTGTCGAATGCATTGGTTAACAAATGTACAAAGGTGCACATCAGGAACCCTAGTGCCAACCCTGGTGTCAGCTAGCACAGGTCGTGCCAGATTGCACGGCACGGCCAGGACGAATTGTGCAATCATGCACAGGGTATCGTCTGGGTGCATTATTGATTAGGTTTGAGTGGATGAGTCGCACCAAGTTTCACGGCCCTTCGTCTAGATCCTCATTTCTGCCTTTCGAGCGCATGTGACGTGCTAAAATTCACGTTCTATCATCCGGAATTGAGTCTCCATCGGTTCTTTGTACATGAACTGTGCATGTTTACTCGGCCCGTCTTGGTCCCCATCTTGGCTAGCACGTGACATTGGCACGAGCGTTCCATTTTGCACGGTCTATGTCGCTTCTTCGACACTTACAAAACTTGGCTCTTCTCTTCAACTTGTATGCGATGCTACAGATGAATCGCTGATCCGATATGGGAGTTCTTATATTCGATTTTATATTTCTCGAGAAGACGAATCCAATGGTGTAACTCTTGCAGTCTGATTCTTCTCGAATTATTCCCTGGACTCGGTTCCAAGTACCAGATCGCACTTCATTTGCTTCTTTGTCTTCTTTATTCGACCCTTCTATCTCCTACCACATTTTGACTCGTGGCCTTCCGTCTTCTACCAATTTTGCAAATGGCATTCATTTACCTACTCTGAAATGCTTACGAGCAATTTACAATTGAGCTAACAAAACTAGATCTAGAAGCTCGTAAGGACAAAAATATGTTAGACTAAAAATAGGCTACAAATGAAGGATTTAGATACGAAAACCAAAAACGGTCATCTAAACACCTTATGATGTAAACCTAGCTAAATCTAGCAATATACCATCAAAAAAAGTAACAAAAGAGATGTTAAATGCCATAAGAAATACATGAATTTGACATCTCATCAGAGGACTATACTTCTCACCTAAAAACTTAGCCAAGACCTCGGGCCTCCCCTTAAATTCATCCACTACCTTTTCACACATGTCGTCCAATTTAACATCTCCAAAACACTATCCTTCACTACTTGCTACCACCCCGGCGGTGTTTTTTCACCATGAAACGGCCATACCAAAAATTTATTGCAGACCCTCTCTTGTACAAATGGAGGTTCAACATATCCCTATTGTCAGTACGATTTAAATTTTTACAATCATGACAAGAACATATTATTCACTTCTCACAACTAAAATCATGCTCCATAAACTAATCCATGAAACCAACATGTTCTTCACTCACCCTACTTATGTTGGCATAAAAATGCTTATGCCCCTCGATGGCACGATACAACTCTACAAATGAATGAATGTGAAACAATCAAAGTTCTACACAATTCACAATTCTACACTACGACAAATTCTAATCATTCAAAATCAATGTACAATTTTTTGCATTCAACATCAGATTAGCAAATTCAAAACATGTCCTACAATATGACATTCATTACCAATGCATTAAATACCTCAACCTTGAAAACACCCAAGAAACTCATATCATCACTTCAACTCAATGCACATTAACATGATCAAACACACAAAATATACATACCTACAAACCATTACCAACACTTTCCATCATTAATAGCAATCTAAATCAAATAAGATGGTACATTTTAGGGTTTTCAAGGTATATCATTCAATGTTATCATCCACAAAAAAAAAGTCATTGATGAACTCATCAAACCAAAAACACCACTTTTTACCCGCAAAAAAAATTTGTTAGGTGAGCATTTAATGTTGTCCCAGCATCGATATATTAGCCAAAGAACCAGTGCTATTAATTATGGTCATACATATGTACCAATTTTAACACCGGTATCTTTTACTACATTAGATACTTGTGCAAAAAAATTTCTCATTCCCGCTTTTATACCACATATGCACAGGGAAAATTGCCAACCGGTGCTGGAAAAATATGTTCCCGCCATTTTTTACATTTGCACCAGTCAAAGGTGCCGGTATCTTGGCTGTCGAATCTGCCAAAATGTTCATTTTTACCTTTCTGGCTATCCACGCACCGGTTGTCGACACCGGTATACAACTTACTGGTGCATTACTGTACTTAGGTACCGGTATGTTACTGACTAAGGTAACGTACTAGTGTATATGCAAAACCTAGCACCGGTACTGGTCTCCCAGTATTTTCTACCGGTGCATATGTATTTGTTTTCCAATAGTGTGGGACTGATGTAGTATATTCCCTAAAAATATATTCGTCGTGACATAGTAATTTAGTATTCTATCACATTTTGATCTATCAAACCTTCGACCAATGCATTTAAGTTCATGCATGACATCAAAATCCGTTGGTTTGGGTTTTGAATAGGAAATCATCATACTCGTTTCGCATTATATCAAATTGCATAAAATTTATGATTTACGATAAACATGTTTCACTGTACATATGTAGCTAACAACGATATATAAAAAATTAATAATTAAAAATTACATGTTATGACGAATCTAACATTATCTTATACGATAGTATAATTGCTCATACATCTAACTAAATATACTAGTCGCATCGCGCGTTGTGCGATTTTTTTTATTAAAAATTTTTGCGTCTCACTGATGAGACATCAAATGCATGTATTTTTAGAAGTATTTAACATCTCTTTTATCTTTTTGTTAGAAAATTTCTAGAATTAGGGAGGTTTACATCATAAGGGGTTTAGATAACCGTTTTTATTTTTGTATTTAAATCCTTCATTTTGTAAACCACTTTTGAGTGTAATGGATTTTTGGCTCTTACGAGCATCTAGATTCCATTTTGTAACCTTAATTCGTAGATTGCTCGTAAGCACTTTGAAGTATTTTAGTGAAGGCCATTCAAAAGGATGGTATAAGATTAAAGGTCACGGGTCAAAATGTTGTAGAAGATAGAAGAGTCAAAGAAGGAAGACAAAGAAGCGAATTAATTGTGATCCGAAAGTTTGAACCTAGTTCGGGGAATGATCTGAGAGAACCAGCCCCCAAGAGTGGTACCATTGGATTCGTCTTCTTGAGAGCTATAAAATAAACTACAAGAACTCCCGCAGCGGAGCAACGGTTCACATGTTGGAAGCAAAACAAGAAGCCGCGAACTGCAGCTCGCCCACATGGATCATCATCCGCCCGGGCGGATGAGCGAGCCAAGATCAGAACATTGGACTGAAGCCTCCACCGCTCAGGCGACTCCATTTCCGCCTGTGCGATGCCTTTTGCCCTTTTTTCTTTTTGTACTTTTTTCTTTTTGTTTTTCTTTTCCTCTCTCTTGTACTATAAAAGCCATTTTTGGTCCTACCTGCTGTGCAGATCTGAATCTCCCTCGTGGTTCTCCCTAGGCCTAAAAAGTCAAAGGGGTTGAAACCCCTTACGTGCGCACCTTACGTGAAAGGTATGGGGAAGTGTTGACCATCGACCACACCACGTGTCACAAACACTAGAATAGGTTTGTAGTTATTGTATGTGATGGAATCGAGGACTGAAACAAAATTTATCATGTTTTGCAAATATTCGCCAAGTGCTAGTTTATATAGTTCATTCTTTGTTGAATTGCATTCTAGTATTTGTTAGTAACTCCCCCCCCCCCAAACCCCCCAATGCCAGTTTTACCAACATTGATTATTCCTGACACGTGATTGGATTGATGACCCGATCGCGGTTGTGTGTAGTTGATTATTAGATTTCTAACATTTTTTTTGGATGACCCCGATACTTGCCACTATCTACCAATTTTGGTTGCATAATAGTAGGAATGGGAGCAAAAATATAAATCTCTATCTTTGACTCTCGGTCCCCTCTCAGGTTAATTTAGTGGATCTCCCGTGATTCGTTTAGACGAACCCGGAAGGGGGCGAGTCAATGGCATCATTTGCATTGTTGGATTAAGCAATATTGAAATAAGATTCATTAATATTTTAAATCCAAGATTGAATCGGAAACAATTTAATATTTTTAGTTAATATTTTAATATTTTTACTTGATTTAAACTATTTTTATTTGATACTTTTATACTTTTACTTGATTTAAACTATTTTAATATAATGTGTTAATATTCAGAATTGAATTCTGGCTATAAGGCTTACGCATATATGGCCAATTTAATAAATCCAAATGAATGTTGATCTGAATTGCGTCATGATAAACAACATTGAATGTGTATGTCGTTATTTCGGATGTTATGTGTTCACCCTCTTATATGTTGATCCCATTCAAATAAATCATTAATCCAAATCAAAATTTAATGTTATGTGTAAGAATCACTAATCCTAATCCTAATCCTAATCCTAATCCTAATCCAAATCCTAATCCAAGTAATCTGAATCAAAAAGAAACAAAACAGGCTCACCTATAAATACACAGAACTAATGAACAATGGCGGAATTAGGGGGTGAGCCGGTGCCGCCGCCCCCAAACCTCCAGCGAATGAATGGGGTAGATATACATTTTATCTTCATCCGCCCCGGTAAAATTTAAGTAACATCTGCCCCTCCTAAATTTTTGGTCTAGTTCCGCTAATGAATGTGATACCAAAAAGGAAGCTTCATTCTTTGTCCATACAATTCTATGTACCCATCTTCGACGCGAACCAATGAATTTCACTCTTTAATTCTTTGTTTTTGGGACATTGGAACCAAGTTGAAAAACTGGTTTTATCGTTTTATCTTAACTAGTAATCCTATGTTCCAACATAGTCTAAATTAACCAAGTATGTAAATTAAAAGAAACACGAGACACACAACTTGGTTACGCAGTTTGGTGAAATCCACCTACGTCTGCGGGGCTTGACCCAGTTCAGAATAAATCAACTAATCAGAGATACAGTACAAAGTACACCATACAACTATACTTATCTTCTAATT
>JAULKM010127944.1:0-19881 GCA_032355605.1 Rubia tinctorum | reverse complement strand
TACAAATTAAGCTTACAAACAGGAATCTATATGCTCGTAAGGACCAAAAATCCATTAGACTCAACTAGGTTGCAAAAAGAAGGATTTAGATACGAAAACCGTAAACCTACCTAAATCTAGAAATCTTCCAACGAAAAGATAAATAAAAAAGAGATGTTAAATACTTCGGAAAACACATGCATTTGACGTCTCATCACTGCACAAACTGTGTCAATCTGTGTGCTCATAAGTACACAAGACTGTACGGCTCATTTCATTCCATGCAGGCCGCCCTACACGAGGCTGCGCAAACTGTTTTACACGAGGACTGTGCAATTTGCCACTGGTCGTTCAATTTGTAGCTGCTAGGAAATTTTGGCCATCTTTGGGCCTTTTTCAAGGCCCTATCTCTACTACTATATATATGGACCTTATTCTACCAGGGTTTAAGTTTATGCCCATTTTTCATCTTCAAGAGTAGGCCAGAGAGAGAAAATACTCTTCCTTCTCTCTAGGTTATTTTTCTTTCTTCTCTTTATTTTTCTTTTGCCCAAAAGTGACCAATCCAATGAAATACTTGGGTTCAATTCGTAGGGAGTAGTTAATTAACTTGGGGATCATATTTTTATTCATGTATTAATTTTTATTTTGTGAGATTTCTTAGATCTACCTATTTCTATTTGTTTTGTGATCATTATTTAGGCTTGTTCCTTATATTCTTGTGAATTGCATGATTTTCATACTTCCTTAGCACACACCATAGTCTACTTTAATGTTGATGCACTATTGATACCCCCGGAGAAGAAAACCTAGATGCACTTGGGGTAACGATGGATCCGGATCCACGTGGGTGTGTGCACGTTGGTTGCCAAGTTAATCTTACGATCGACCATGCACTAATAAATCGATGAGTTGGTCTGAAGGATTACCGGTAGAGATAGATAAAGTAGCAATCTAGGGTTACCTTTGCGATCCTAGAGCCATCGATAAGATGTCTACTTCCTTTGCCTTTGTAGGCCTAGAGGTAAAGCGTTCGTAGTATCCCTCCCGGGACATAATCGTATGGGGGAGAATCAAACCTGGTCAATGAGCCATAGACATTTTTGCACTTTCCTTGTTACGGTGGTGAGACCGGTGGAAGATTTTATACGCGCACCCTTATGTGACAGATAAGGGGAAGTTTTGACCATTGTCTGCCTTATGTGTCACAAACACTAGAATAAGTTCATAGTTCTTGCATGTGATGAAATCAAGGATCAAAATGACACTAATAATGTTATGCAAATATTCCCCAAGTGCTAGTTTGTATAGTTTATTCTCGTGATCAAATTGCATGTCAGTAGTTTTAGTAACACCCTCTTCCCAATGTTTGTTTTACCAACACTGATTATTCCAAACATGTGGTAATATTGACAACCCAATCAAGTTTGTGTGTATTTTATTATTACATTCCTATATATGTGGACAACATCGGTACCTGCCACTATCTACCAATTTTTGTAGTATAGTAGTAGGAACGGGAGCAACAATACAAATCTCTATCTTTGATCCTTAATAGTTGTCCTCCTCTCGATTACATAGGGTCCACTAGATTATCTATCCTATATTAGGGATAGTTACTCCACCCCTACCACTAGAACTACTAGGAAGGTCATCATCTTCCACTACAATTACCCTAACCCTATTCTCTGAAACAAGTCTAGTATAATTTGGAGAAACAAAACCACCCCTTAAGGCTCTAAGCTCAGCACGCAAGTTGGGGTCGACAACATCTTTCTCCTCATAAAGGGCGCGCAACTTAGCCAACTCCATTTCCAAATGACCAGCATAGTGAGAGGCACCAAGCAAAGCATCACCGTCCTATTCGATCACAATCTGATTAGATCAAAAAGAAATTAAATCACACAATAAATAAGTTAAGAAAATGAAACACCTCCTTTGCTAAATTGATAACATTGGCGGACTTGAGAATGCCCTTGGTATTCACAATCAAAATAGTGTTCTCTAGCCTTATCGCCTTGGAAGGACCATAACCATGTTCTTGATGAGATGGGAAATGCATGTTCTTAGATAATTTAACACCACTTTTTAGATGTTTTTGTTGGTGGATAGCTAGATTATTTTGTTTTATAAAAAATGGTTGGAATCATCTTGTGTGGTTTTCTCCCCTAGATAATTCCCCCACTTCGTAAGCATTTAATAGCTAGTGTATTTTACCTCTATGATTTGGTCAATTTTAACTTGTTTTGTGACCTTACTTAGAGACCATTAGGGAGAATGCCTTTCATAAGGATGGTAGAATGTTGAAGAAGGCTATTTTCAAGAATGCTAGAAGAAATAAGGCCACTTACAAAGAGGTATAAGATATATTGAAAAAGGAAGGCAAAGTAGAAGATGAAAAAGGATCCGGAAGTTGGAAGAAAGTTCAAGGAAATATCTGAGATGAATTGGCATCTAAGGATAGAATCATTGGATTATTGTTTGTGAGCACCGTAAAATTGACTACAAGAACTCTCAAAATAGATTAACGGTTCACTTGTTGGGACGGATTCAACTTGGGACCAAACCTGAAGAATATTCTATGCAAAATGCATGGTCTGTTCCATAGAGCATAAACCACGTGTATCCATCCCTTTTGATGGTATGAGTTGTTGACCTGCACTCCCAAGGTTGTTTTAATTGGTCAAGCTCACCCACGAGTGCTAAGAGGTTAAAGTTAAGAATTTATAGTGTTGCTCCTGACCTTCTCCTAACTACGATAAACTTAGATAGTGACAAGTTCAGGGTCATCCATTGAGATATTATTGTCTAAGGATAAGCCAAACACAATTACATCTCGGGCATCAGGACTAGCTAGTAGTAACTGGAGGGGGGTTGTGTTTCAATCTAAAACTACAAGTATGCAAGTAAAGAAAGATAAAAATATGAATTAACTAATCTTGGGAGTTATTTGCATCACATGATAGATGTAAAGATTTATTCCTACACTCTAATTCACATAAGCAACTATCAACCTATTTTCATGTTATATCATATAGTGTGGAGATGTTAATTCCCTGGGAACTCCCAATGTCTGTCGCACAACTTGTTCTACCCCCTCCTTAACATCTCACCTCCTCCGAAATATGTGAGGGGTGCGCTTCTCTACTGAGTGCCCGGGGGGCTAACTAGTTCCCCGGTTAAAGGAACACAACAGTTAGATGCAGGAGTGAACCCAATTACAAAACCAAAACCTCCACTATTAGCACCCATCCTAGACCTCAAAAGTAAGAGGACATCAGTATCTCATGATAACTCTAGAATCTATGCCACCCTAGTTTCTACAAACTAAGAATGATCAATTATCGAGGTAAGCAAAGGTTTCCCCTGCTAGAATTTTAATAACATCAACACGGTAGGTCCGATGCTCCTAACATGCAATTCCTCCCACAACTAGAAAATTAAGATTATTGTCTATTACCATCTCGGCACTCACAAGGGGGATCTAACACACACATCCTCTCGGTACTCACAAGACTATCATAGCGGCAATAATCAAACACTCCCAAATTAGCCTTTAAAACCTAGCAAGGTATCAAATAAATAAATCAAGTGTGCATTTTAACATATTTAATATCATAAATCACAATAAGAAATTGAACTACAAATTAATCACGATATTTATAACGTGGAACATAGGATGAATCTAACAAGTTTCACAAATATTGTCAATCATGGTTACAAATAATTACCCCAATAAATACACTAATCTACCAATATTAGATCCATGGCAATCATTGGAATAAAATCCATGATATTAAATGAAGTGAGAAGAGAAAACACCTAAAGAGAATTCTCTTAGCCTCCCTTCCTACCTAACAAACTAAATAAAAACTAACTACATTTTTAGACCCTAGAAGACTGAAGGCTACATGTGTAGTGTAGGATAAACGGGCCTTAAAAATCCCAAGTTTGAAAACCCTAATACTAGCATAGATTGGGCAGTGCCGGATTGCACGACACGGTAGCACGACCCGTACAGTATTACACGGGACGTCTCTGGATGCTCATTTTTCCAAAACTTAACTGAAGGGTTGTGTAGGATTGCACGGCCCATCATTTGGGTCTTCATTTCCCAGCTTGTGAGTGCACGAGACTGCACATTTGCACGTCTCGTCGACTGAGTCTTCTTCATCTCTAGTTTTTCATGCACGGGTCAGGCATATTTTCTCGGGCTATTGTCTGGAACCCTCTTCTAATGGCATGGGCCATGCCATATTACATGGCTCGTGCGCTCTCTCTGAATCTTTGGAACTTGGTTTCTTTTCTTTGACCCATCTATTTTCTACAACCTTTTGACTCGTGGCCTTCAGTTTTATACCAGTTTTGCAATTGTCTTTCATTAACCTACTCCGAAGTGCTTACTAGAAATCTACAACTAAGCTCATAATACATGATCTAGAAGCTCGTAATAAAAAAATACATTAGGCTCATAATAAGCTACAAAATGAAGGATTTAGATAAGAAAATAAAAAATGGTCATCTAAACCCCTTATGATTTAACCCTATCTAAACCTAGCAATCTACCAACAAAAACATAACAAAAGAGATGTTAAATGCCTCAGGAAATACATGTATTTGGCATTTCATCAATCATGCAAATCTGCACGGCTCGTGCCCCGTGAACCATTAAACTGCACGGTTAACTGGCGCAGATGGTGCCAATTTGCATGGCCCTTGCCCTGCATAAATTAAATGCGTGTTTCAATACCTATATTTTTCCCTTTTTCTCTTTCTTCCACCTATAAAAAACTGCCTTCTTCTTCCTTGAACCCGATTGGGGTCTCTAAAACCCTAGTTTTTCTTTAGTTTTTCTTTGTTTCTTCGTCTTTTTCATGGGTTCTTATAGATCTATAATGAGTTTTCGTAATTTATCTTAAATTTGTGCTTGGAAGATTAGATTGACGAATAGGAGGTAGATTTTCACTTTTGTACTTTTCACTTCTCCGTTTCTTTATTTCATATCATTTATGTTTTTTTAATCCATGGGCTTTGTAAGTTTAACTTATATTTATGAATTGTATTTATTTGTAAACATGTATTAACACTATATTTGTAAGACTTAAAGATTCATATATTTTTTATTTTTCTATATATATATTATAATGCTTAATTTGTGCTTTAGCTTCTGGTTATGATTTTGTTATGAATGTGATAAGGATGTACACCTGGTTAGATTATTTCCTGATTTAGTTCTAGGCTTTGAAAATGGACTGGATGTGTTACATTACTACAACTTGCTTGTAGCTTTGAGAGTACTAGGATGGTAATACGAACCTTGTGAGCTACCGGGGTGGTAATCGGGAGGTTTTGCAATTGGATTAGCATGGGAACGTTATTTGTTCATCCGGAATTCAGGTAATGTGTTATTAAATTATCAATTGGTCGGGGTCGTAGGTTAATAATTGATGGGCAGGTTCTTAGTTTGTGACGACTAAGTGTTGAGAAAAACTTAAAGTTTTCATGAGGTACTAATATCCTAAGTGACACAAGATGGTTTTAGGATAGGTATTCATGGTGGAGGTCCCGATGATCCATGCTAGTACAGGGTTTAACATACGACCATGATACAGCATGCGCTTATTAACTTCGATTGTGGGCGATAGAGTCTTCGCTAATAAGCGCTTATCTATGCTATATGTGGAGATGTGAGAGAATAAAGAGGGAGTAGAACCGATGGTGTGATAGACCAGGGGAATCAACATCTCCGCATCGTGTGATAAAGCAAATAGATAGAAATATAGTTCTTGTAAGTGAATCAAAGTCTAGGATCAAATATCATTTGTTAATCAAGTGATGAAAATACCCCTGAGGCTCGTTATCATTATCTTTATCTCACTATCTTATTTTATGATTGTAGTTGTAAGTTGAATCTTTCTAAAACAATCCTCCTAATGTTTGCAATTCATAACACACACTCGAGGTGAAGCTTGAGGTTGAACTTTGCAACACTATCATATAAACCCTAGATCTCTGTTGACGACACCCGAACTTACCACTATACATTTTATAGTAGTTAGGAGGGAGTATGGGAGCAACATTATAAATCTTATCTTTGATCCTAAGGGCTCGAGTTTTGTAACAACACTCGGGTTCTCTTCAGTCTTTCACATACACTAGATTTATACTTAACATGAGCAGCCTCACCCAAACAGTCATCTTCGGGAAAGGAAAAGTCCACTGGAGAACTTCCCCACAATGACTATTAGGCACAGCAGGCCACATCTTGGTCACAATGCAGTAACTCACCCAGACTGCAAAATCTCACGACCGCAAACAAATGACCATATATCACATAAGTTACAAGCTCAAAGATAACAAACCCATAGGTTTAAATGAGTATCATACTTTGCCACTCTTCGGGTCTCTCTTCCTTTACTGCATAGACAACTATCTTGTTGCCCCACTTTAATTTCCTGTCTATTAACACGTCATCACTCCACAATGGCATTAAACTAATGTCGCGACACTTCACTTACAGAAACTTATCATTCCACCTTCTATAATCGTCAGGGATCCCTAGCATGATATCAATCTTCGGCATTGCAGGATTAAATGTCACCAAACACTTAGTGGCATCCACCATACGAGTGTGATGATATGTGCAAAATAGTTGCACACTAAATCTGTGTATAACTTTGTGGTACACTCGCTTGAAGCCAACCAATATAGCCTCTCCTTGGGGATTCAACTAAGCAAGTGAAGCCCATAAGCCTCCAGTATGCTTAGGAAATAGTCTGGAATAGGAAGAGTGAAAAGTTCATAATGCAATTTTCACTCATAGACACTGAACATACCAGGCGGCGACCTCATCACAACATTGTCGACGCTAGGAACTTTGAGCTCACAAGAAAATAAGGATTCTCAGTCACCACCACGATCACATCACCTAAAGTAAGCATACTATCACAACTAGCCCTTGCCTTATTTGGTCACGATAAAGAGTTAACAAAATGCGCAAATATCTGCATTCCCCTTCAAGTACGTGAAAACTAAAATGTTAATTATCTTTTTGTAACTACTAAATGCACTACCGTTAACCACACCCTCATATCATCTTTTATATTTTCAAGTAACCCTTACATTTTCGTACCATTATCAACTGCAAAAGATATAAGTTAAAGGATTGATTGCATTGCCTCGTATATCTTTACCCAAGGAAGCGATCTTCATTTTGCCACAAACTTTTTACGGCTACTCCACAAAGCATTCCATATTCGCTTTATTATCTTAGCTGATAATTTCACTTTCCTCATTCCAATTAAAACTATACTAGCTCAGTTCACAACGACTCCTTGTCGCTTTATTATCTTAGCTGATAATTTCACTTTCCTCGTTCAAATTAAAACTATACTAGCTCAGTTCACAACGACTCCTTGGCTAGGAGGGGCTTATGGTATACACTTCCCTAAACTAATAAATCTCTAGCCCAAAGGTAACACCTCGCACTCGCAAACCAATACAGTGATCACAAAGAATACTTTTCATAATGTAAAGAGTGTCTCACCTCGAGAAGAAAGATAATCATTTTCCATGATCATCTTACCATGACCACGATCTAGTAATAGTAGGAACGACGTGTGCCACGATCAACTATGAACGCACATCTTATCGACTATAAATAGAAATCAAGAACAGTAAAAAAGGTAATGACATTTATTCCAAAAGAACCCTTACATCAAAATCAAAGCTGACTTGAATTTCAAATCTTAGTCTTGGGAACATTCTGGGACCTTGTTTGTAGGAATGCAAAATAAACAAGACAACCCGTGCCAATTATGGAGATTATGGAGACTCGAAAGGAATCCCCTGTATCACTGTGAAAATAAAGTTGGAACGGAGTATAAAATATCCAAAATGAAAGAAATTGTCTGCTACTAGAGGTGTCAATTCGGGTTATCATGTCGAGTTGGAAAGGTGTCGTGTTGAAACAGGTCGGGTTGAAATGTGTTGATTTCATTTGTTTTGTCGTGTCGTGTCGTGTCAGTTTGGGTTGGGTTACCGTCGTGTCGGGTTGAAAACGTGTTGGTTTTTTTCCTCGAGTGGGGTCGTATCAGGTTGAGTTAATATCTGGTAGGGTTACTGTCGTGTGATTTTCATACTCAGGTTAGATCAGGTCGGGTCAGAATATTATCTGGTTGGATCGGATCGGGTTATTGTCGTGTCATTTTTTGCACTGAAGTTTTGTTTGGGGTCTGATTATGTCAGTTTTTTTATAATGTTACATATTGGATTCAGATATATTTAGGGTTGGTTCATTTTAGATCTGGCTATTATGCTACCCGGTTAAATTTGGGTTGGTTTAGGTTATGATTCGATAATATTATTATTACAACTGCACTATTATCTATTTTTGTTTCATAGTAACTTGTAAATTCTAGTTACACGTTACTGGAAAACAGTTATATAGGTGTGGTATGTCATTGTTGGGAGAGAAATATCAGTTTTAGAAATTTTATAGACGTCGGTAATCTGGTAAATGAAAGAAAATCTTGGTGCTTATGATTAAATCCATCACCGGTTCGCTAAATATCGGTGCTAGATAGCGGTGCCTATCAAGAAAAAATGTCTGAATTTAATATTTTTCAACACCGATTTTGGCTAAATGACATATACCGGTGCTAATACAGGTGCCTATGACCGGAATGGGAATTTTTGTAATTAAAATTGTGGTGGAAAAATATCTAGCACCTATACCGGTGTTAGGATTGCATTTAATTGTAAAAAATACTTTGAAGCAGCCCCACACAGCTGCTTTATAATTGTATAGGCATCAATATGTTTATGAATGGCACTGATAGTTATACTAGTGCTCGATACATAGAAAAATTCCCAACATTTACAAGTTAGAATATGAATAAAAAGTTTTGAAAAATGGGTTTGCAATATTAGTTAATCTAGAACGCGTACTAGCGCTTTCCAACATTTCACCAAAAAATTATTTATTTAATATTTTTATATTTAGGAAACAATAACAAAAAATCATGTATTTTGGAGTAATGTATAATGGGGTAACACAATTTTTGGCCATATTGTAATTTTTCAAAATTGTAGAAGTAATCAATGTTGACTTTCGAGTCCATTTTGTTCACCCATGCATGCCAAAATTTCAAAGTCGCAATCGTAGATTATTAAATTTCATTTTGGTGTCGTCAATTCCGTGATTCGACAACTCCAGCTTTCTTGGAGGGATCTAAGTGCAAAAAGTAAAAACTTTACTTGTAACTCCAAATTGAAATCCGCTCAAAAGTGATGTTACCTCATACGCCCCATTGTATTTTTCAAGTGCGTAACAGAATATTTATCAACAATAGATCATAAGAACATATCCGTAATCATTTTTTATTTCTCTTTCTTACTTCTAAGTAATCAACTTTAAATTACTCTAAAACATGTACTAGCGTTTTCCAAAACCAAAAAATATTTATTTATTTAATATTTCTATATTTAGTCAAGAATAATAAAAATAATGTATTTTGGAGTAATGGATAATGGGGTAACATAATTTTGGGTCACATTGTAATTTTTCAAGATTGTGTAGAAGTTTTCAATGTTGACTTCCAAGGCACTTATGTTCACCCATACATGCCCAAATTGCAAAGTCGCAATCGTACACTATTGAATTTCATTTTGGTATCGCCGATTTCGTGATTTGACAATTCCAACTTTCTTGGAGGGACCTAAGTGCAAAATGCAAAAACTTTACTCGTAATTCCAAATTGAAATCCGCTCGAACATGATGATACCGTATACATCCACATTGTAGTTTTCAAGTCCATAACAAAATATTTATCAATAATTGGGTACAAAAACGTAGCCGCAATCCTTTTTGATTTCCTTTTCTTACTTCTATGTAATCAACTTTAAATTATTCTAGAACATGTATTAGCGGTTTCCAACATTTCACCAAAAAAATCATTTGTTTTCTATTTCTATATTTATGCAATAATAACAAAAAAAAATTTGGAGAGAAGGATGTTGTCATAACATATTTTTGGGTCATAGTGTAATTTTCCATAAATATGTTAGAGGTGCTTTTGTGCCTACTATCTTAGTTGAATAGCAGTGTTGAATATTTATTGAATTCAATTCACTTTTTAAAATACTTTAGTGCATTTTTGTGTTGTAATAAATATTTTGATTCTAATATTTTTAAATTAAAAACTAGTGGAGTCCCACCTCCGTTGCGCTGTATTATTAATTAAAAAATTAGGATTACTTTGTACTTTTTTGTATCACATTTAAATTGAAAATTAAAAAAATTATTTACAATTTTGAAGTTTAGTCATCTACGGAAAACTATGTGAGTAATGAAGTGAAATAATTAGTTTTGTTAGAAATCGTTACATATTAAATACAATAAAAATGATTATTTTTATAATATTTCATTAAAATTATTTAAAAATTCATTTACATGTTGAGCTCATTTTAAAGTTTATCATAATTATATATATCTCAAGGAATAAAATTAAATATCAAATATTCTTATTAGTCCCACTAATTATAAAATAGCCTCATCTAGCAGTTACTCGGTCTATAACAAGAATTTGTGATAGTTTATTAAATATTATTTTTACAATAATTTTCAAACTGATTTTTGAAATGACTTAATTGTTAATTTAGTCCCCAACATATATTAAAATACCATCTTTTGGTCCCATTTTCAAAACTGCGTACATCTGGCACCCAACAAACCCAAAATGATTTGTTTGGTCCCCAATCCTATTTCCGAGCAATTTTTCGTCAATATAGACGTACGTGACCGGCACGTGCCATAATTTTCCGGTATGCCCAGGGATAAAATCATAATTTTACCCCTGGAACCCTTCCCAAACACCATGGCCGCCTCCGTCGAGGAAGTACACACAGAGGTCACTCAACGGCGATTCTAGAAATGGGGCAGGAGCACCTGGATCTCCAGCTCGGGCCTTCGTCGCTTTCGTCCGCGCCAAAGAGGAAGTACACGTAGAGGTCAGGTAAACTGGTGTGTGTTACCATGAGAGTCATCTATCCCACGATGCCTCCGGCGAGCTTAGTGACGGAGGTGGCCATGACATGTACCCGTCACGTGCGCCTCTATTGACGGAAAACTGCCCGGAAATAAGATTGGGGACCAAACAAATCATTTTGGGTTTGTTGTGTGCCAGATGTACGCAGTTTTGAGAATGGGGACCAAAAAATGGTATTTTAATATATGTTGGGGACCAAATAAACAATTTAGTCTTTTGAAATTAATATTTAGTCGATTTTCTATAATTACTAATTCAAAATCATAATTTTAAATTAGACATCTCTCTTTATTTGACTATTATTCATTAGATTATAAATTTAGTCGTATGCCTTTTTAACTTAACCTTGTGTATTCAAATTTGTTATGAGTTGACTTTACGTATCAGTAACTATATTTGTAAACACGTAATATATAAAACTCCACTTTATTCTAGTAAGTATGTCTAAAGTATTTAATAGGCTGACTCATAACCAAGTTGACTTGGTTCCATATTAAATGTTAATGACTTTTTATAAGCACATTTGTTTTGGGTTGATTAATTATATAGTTGATTTATCGGGTTGAATTAGGTTCGGGTTGGATCGGGTTTGGGATGATCTTGGGTTTGTGTTTAGGTCGGGTTCGGGTCCAGAGTATCGGGTCATATCTATTTGGGGTTGAATTCAGTCATGTCGGGTCCATGTAAATGTCAATATTTCTCGGAACAAAATCGGGTTTCGGATTGAGTACTGTCGTGTGAGGTCGGGTTCGAGTCAATATTTCTCAAATCAAATTTTAAGTTAATTTGTTCGTATCAGTACGAGTTGAGTTCTCGGTTCGGGGCATAAATTTACAGTTCTTTCTGCTACTCCATCATGTATAATTCAATACGTAAATGTCCAATTAAGCTTACCTCTTCAAGTAACGAGGAAATCCATTTTTAGCATCATTGAATCCGGACATCATGGTCAAATTTGTGAATACTAGTTGTGTTTGATTTGACTTCCCATTCCTAATTTTAATTTTTAACTACTCCCTCTCATTCCATCTATTTGTGGCATTTCACTTTTTAATATACAGTTTTAAAAGGAATCATAATGCGGTGTGAATTTAATTGAAAGTTGAAAAGGTAAAATAAATAGCTAAGAAAACCCTAAAGTATACCGAAAGGGTCAAAATAAATACTATCCGTCCCTCTTTTACTGTCTTACTTCCTATTTTGTCACTATTCAATGATGATTTATAAAAATTAAATATTTTAAAAATATTGTTACGATGAAGATAGCAGTATCTCATATGATATTTTTCACATTTATAACTTTATATATTTTTACAATACAAACAACATCAAATTTATTGATGAATAATGATATAAGACACTAAAAAAAGACGGAGGGAGTAAGCATTCTAAAATGGTAAGTGTGCCAATAAAAGATGAACAGAGAGTACATTTTCCATCACAAATGATCACACGGAGAGATCTGACACGAGTCATAGGACCATATGGCATTAGATACTAATAACCACGTGAATTAAAAATATAACCTTTATTCTATTTGACTTAAACTCATCTAAAATTAATTTGAAAAATAATAATAATCAAATTAAAATTTTATATTATTTACGATAAGTTGAATTTAAATTAAGCAAACATAAGTAAAAGCTTGAAATTAAAAAGAACAAGCAAGAGTCCCTGACAGCAAGTTGCTGTCTCCTCACAGCAACTTGCTCTCTTCTCTTCGATCCCTTCCACAAAAGGTCCCCAATTGAGACTTTTCTAAATCCAAGACCACCATTTCATTTTCAATTTGGTGTAATATAAGCAGCAAGTTTATATAAATCTCACAAACTACCCAATCTCCAATTCCACTTGAGGAAACATACCACAACAAGTGGCGAATTAAATGATGCAGTTTGCAAATGCTATCCAAATGTGGACCTAGTCGAAAATAGTGACACTCTTCAACTTCACAACCTTAACTTGACAACTATGGCCACTTCACAGCCTGAACTCCATAAACTTGAGCCATGGCAATGCAAAACTCTTACCACTAGCCCTCTCCGCTTGCTTTGAACAGCTCGACGGACTAGACAACGTCGTTTCGCATGGCTTCGGGCACAAGAAAAAGTTCCTCGAACCCAGCTCCATCAGCTTCTCCTCCCTATTCAAACCTGGAACCGCAATAAGGTAAAGTGAGCGGTTATTAAGGGAAAAATAGTGATTTGTGGCGGACACTAATGGAAATCATGCCTATCAAAGGCGGTTCTTTCGGACGAGGGACTTTTCTGGTTGTGCCTTTGATCCTCTGCGATCTTTGATTGGCCACTTTTGTCCACCATCAAAGGCGGTTATTTATAACAAATGTTAAATTTGCAACTAGATTTTTTTTTTGATGACGTAGAATTAAAATATACTCCTATGTGCTTTAAAAATAAGCATCCCAACAAATAAAACAAGATCAAATGTAATAGTTGGGAGGGGGAGGGAGACATAATTTTTGACTTACTTTCAAGGCTGAATTGGGAGTAGTGAAGATCGAACCCAGACGGTTCAAGGGGGGAAAGAACCGGACGCCGGGATTCCTTGGAGTACTGCCGCAGCGCAGCAGCGATGAGATCCTCCACAGTTGATTCCGGCGACATCAGAACCTGAACAGCTCCAAGGCTCCTCTGAATCGTCACCTTCAGAAGCAGCTTCGTCAGCTTCGCCGGCTGCCGAACAACCCCGTTCGACGAGCTTCTCTCCAGCGCTTGTCCACCGGACGGCCGCAAGTCCGGCACCGTCCTCGGCCGCGGCAACAGCGACAACTTCCCGTCCGAAGAATGCCCCGAATGAAACGACTGGGCCCTCTCCACCAACCTCCCTTTCCTGTTTTTCTCCACAATGGCAACGTTCCCCCTCCGACCATGACCCTTTGGCGACGGCATCCCGTTGATGCTTGATATATGATATATTTGTATAACTGTATAAGTACTGCAAAAAAAGAAAGAGGTGGTGCCGGAGAATTAGCGGAGCCGGCGGTGGCGAATGAAACGGAGGCGGGGATAGCCGAGAGCTGAAGAAGAGAGGGAGCTCTCAGAATTCTGGAGGTAAGCAGCGATCATAACAAGAGGAAAGCAATAGCACTAAACACGCCAAGGAGGAAGACGGTAGTATTCTTTGCACGTCTCCTCTCTTTGAGCCGGGAAATGGATGGGAAACGTAGGGCTATTTATACTGCCAGGATAGGAATAGCCGGTTACGTTGTTAGCTTCACCGGCTCTACCCGTTCGAGCCAATAATTGAATGAGGCCATTTCCTTCCCCTCTTGAATGAATATACGACGAATATGGACTTCTTTTCAATTTCTCGTACATAGAATCTCGTGACATCTATCATCAATTATTTTTTTAGACCAAGTTATTTTGGTCGGGGACCAAATGAATTCAATGCCCGCTTAACTATGTTGATCGTCCACGTTATTTCCTCTATTTATTATTTTTTAACATTTTGTCCCCTTGAGCAAATGAGATGGATTTTGAGATAGTCAATAGTCCCGCAAATTAAGGGGCTAATAGTGTTTAAAAAATGTTGTAGGGTTAGATAGAGGACGATTGTGAAAGTTAAGGGGGACAGTGAAGTCGTTTGCTCTTAAATATATAAATCAGATATTCGATTGGAGTTCATGTTGTTGGTCATAGAAATTAAGTGGCACACTTTGTGACCGGCCAAGGAATTATTTGACACTTTTAAATAATTGGGGCATTAAGCAGCACATTGGAAGAAACTAGGGTCTTAAATGGGACATAGAAAGATCTTGGGGAAAGAAGTGTTTTGATCAAAATGTTTTTTTAAAAAAAGATTCTTTGAAGTCTTCCAATGGGAAACAATCCATTTAATATCATTGCACGACTGTAATTCACACAGACAGATAAGATCATATTTATCTACAATGTTCTGAAAAATGTCATCGAATTGAATATTTAAATTAAATTGGTTGTGGAAAAGTCTGAAGACTTATTCAACCACCGATCTAGCTCTGTGCTTTTAAGTTCTGGACGTGATAACAACGCAATTAGTTGGATATTTATTATCTATACTATCCCAAAATTTGTAAAATTACCATATGTGGTATTTTTTTAACATAAATTTCAATTAACACTTCTAAACATTCCCTAAAATAGATGTCAAGAGAATTTTATAAGACATAGCTAGACTTTCAAAGAGTCCCAAACACATCACCTTAATTTCATTTTTTATCAAATCACATAATTCACCATCTTTCCAACGATAGACCATCTTTTCGTCCATTTCAAGGGTAAAAATTTCTTCTCCAGTTTTCTATAGATAGAATCTCGTAACATATATCATCAATCAAATTATTAAAATATGAAACACTATCTTCCATCTAAACACTAATTAAAAAATAAAAATAAAAACTCTCTCTGAAATCCTCCAATGGGAAAAATCCATTCAATAATAATACACTACTTTACAGTGAATGATAAGATTTCATCAGCAATCTTCGAGAAGGTCACCAGCGTTGAATTGAATATTCAAAGTACTTTGGATGTGGAGATGTCTGAATGCTCTTTCAACCATTCATCAAGCCTTGGGTTTATTGAATGACGTGGATTTGGGATCTCAGTGTGATCACATTACAATTAGTTGGATATATATTATCTATGGTTTATCCCAAAACTCGTAAAATTGAAGTACATGGTATTTTTAAAAATGTAAATTTCAATTAACAATTTTAAACATTTTCGATAAATAGAAATCAATATTGCTATTATTCAATGCACATTCGAGTTTCTCTCTTTCCCTTATCTGATAAAAATATCTTCATTTAGATTACTATTGTTTTTCGCCTTTTCAGGACAAGGGTTAAAATTTAAAAAAATTGAGATGAAGGAAAATATTGTTTTCCCTTACCGATTTAAATATTTTCAATTTTCCTTAGTTTGAAAAATATCATGGGCATGAGAATTTGAACACATAAATTTTCTACTCGTATGGATACTCAATTTGGGTCATATTAGGTTTTAAACCATGATCCATCTACTATTAAAAAAGACCCCAAACCTGCACCTGCGTGGTCGTTCTTTTGGTGGAGCTCACCCGCGGATGCTGGGGGTCAAAGATAAAGATTTGAGCAAAGTGCATATATAACCCTACATAATTCACGAAAGTGCACATATAACCCTGTGATAATTATAAGTGCAAATATAACCCTAGAAAATTAGTTTATGTGCAAATATAACTTTTTCCGGCAATTTGAGGCCGGTTTGTGTTAAAAATACAAATTTACCCCTATGTAAAAAATAAATAATACAAAAAGCACTAAAATGGCATTCATTAATCTCCTTCATTTTCATCCTTCTCTTCTTCAATTACTCAAATCTATTCTTTTGCAAGATCTCATGAGCCACCATGCCCCTCTTCTTCAATTATTTTCTTCTATTATTTTGTGAGCCGCCCAACAATGATGAATTTACAATATTTCATTGACGGTGGATTCGAGTCGGCGTGCGCTACTGGTGGTGGCAGAAGAGTCGGAAATGGATTCGACGTCGGCGTCGAGGAAGGCTGACGGCGTCGGAGTCAAGATCTGCTCCATCGAGGAAGGTTGGCGGTAGAATAGTCGCATCGGCGTCAGAGTCAAGATAATGGTGGAGGTGAGCGGCGGTTCAGGCGCTTGTGATTCGACCGGCAAAAAGATCTTATCGACAGAAAACCTGATTCAGCCCGACGTCGGAGTCTAGAATCGCATCGGTGGCGGAAGAATCAGGCATAACTCCACTATGTCTTGACTCACCTCGACGTTTTGGATTTGGGAAAAGATGAAGAAGGTGAGGTTGTGGAGCAAAGTGGCTAGATTTTTTGGGAGAGATGCTGGGTGGTGGCGGGGGCTGGCTTGTAGTGGTGGCGGGAGGTGGAAGGTGGTGGGTTTCCTGGGGCAGTGGTGGGGCTTGGTAGTGGTGGTTACTGGTGGTGGTGACGGGGGTGGATGATGGTGGAGGAACTGGATGGGTGGTGATAGTGGTATGGTAGTGGTGGTGGTGGGGCGGCAGCAAACTGGTGGTGGAGGAGGTAGCAGCAGAGGTGGTGGAGGTATAGGGCATTTTTGTCTTTTAAATTTTAGTATTAGGTTGAAATGGTATTTTGGTCATTTCCGGTCGGTCCATGGCCGGAAATGGCCAGTTAATGTCGGAATATAGTCTTTTAGGGTTATATTTGCACTTATGTAAATTAGTTATGGCCGGTTTTGCACTAAAAATTATCTCAGAATTATATATGCACTTTTTCAATTATATAGGGTTATATTTGTAAATTTCCCTAAAGATTTATATGTTGCTATTGGCCTTACTCCTAACTACGATAAATATAGATAGTGGCAAGTCCAGCGTCGTCTACTGAGATATTAGAGACTAAAGGTTAGATAAACACAATCCACTCTCGGTCGTCACCTCAATTGTGTGTCAGGAATAGTAGTAGTAACAAGGGGTTTTTTGTGTTTGAACTATCAACTATTAACATGCAAGTAAAATGAGATAAACTATGATATAACTGATCTTGAGGTTATTTGCATCACATGATCGATGTATAGATTTGATCCTAGACTCCAATTCACACTAGAAACTATCATCCTATTTTCATGTTATATCACATAGTGTGGAGATGCTAATTCTCCTGGAACTCCCATTGTTTGTCGCACAGCTGGTTCCGCCCTCTCTTTAACATCTCACCTCCTTTGTAACTTGTTAGGGGTGAACTTATACATTGACCACCCCCGTAACTCACTTCAGGGGCTAACACACCCCTTTTTAAAGGAAATATGTCTTACGTAGGTTGCAACTGTTAGATGCGGGAGTAACCTCAATCACAGAACCGGGACCTCCACCGTGAGCACCCATCCTAGACCTCAAAAGGAAAAGAACATCAGTACCTTGTGATAACTCTAGAGTCTGCACCACCCTACCTGCTACAAACTAAAAATGCCCAATTATCAGGGTAAGCTAGGGTTTCCCCTATTAAGATTTTAATAACATCAAAGTGTTAGGGTTCGATGCTCCTAACATGTAATTCCTTGCACAACTAGGAAATTACAGTTAGTTTCTACTACTATCTTGGTACTCACAAGGTGGATTCATTGCACATATCCTCTCAGTACTCACAACACTACCATAGCGCCAATAATCCAACACTCTCAAACTAGCATTTAAAGTCTTGAATGATTTCATGCAAGAAATCAAACAAGTGTGCATCTTAATATATTTCATAGCATAAATCACATGAAGAAATTAAACTTCAAATTAAGAATGATATTTATAACATAGATAAATAGGATGAATCTAAAGAGTCTCACAAATTATGTCAAATAATGCTTACAAATATTCCTCAAGAAATAAACTACTCCAGTAACATTTGATCAAAAACAATCATTGGAATAAATGTCACGAATCTAAGTAGTAAATGAAGAGAGAAGAGAAAAAACTCCAGAGAGAATTCTCCTAGTCTCCCTTCGATATAACAAAATAAATGAAACTAACTAAGTCTACATTCTAAACCCTAGGACTTTGAAGGCAATATATATATAGGGTGGGATAAATGGGCCTACCATAAGTGCCAGTGTGGCACGAGCCGTGTAGTATTACCTGACACGGCAAACACGCCCCATGCATTATTGCAAAGTACGCCGACTGGGGTGTAATTCCACTGAAACTAATCGAATAGGACATGCAACGGTCGTCTGGAATTTGAATTCCCTGGCTTCCGAGTGCATAGGGTGTGCACATTTGAATGCCTCTTTGGGCGAGTCCTATCCTTACTCAGTTCTTCATATACAAGCCGTGCAAATTTGCACGGATCGTCATCTGAAATCCCCATCCTGGCATGGACTGATGGCACGGGCCGTGCCATTTTACATGTCCCGTGGACTTCTTCGATGCTTCCGAACTTGGCTTCTTTTCTTCAACCCTTCTATTCTCTACCACCTCTTGATTCGTGGCCTTTAGTCTTCTACCATTTTTGCAAATGTGCTTCCTTCATCTACTTTGAAGCGCTTTTATGGAAATATACAAATAAGCTCACAAAACAAGATCTAGATGCTCGTAAGGACAAAAATCCATTAGCCTCATATTAGGCTACAAAATGAAAGATTTAAATAAGAAACCAACAACGATCATCTAAACTTCTCATGATGTAAAACTTTTAAACCTAGAGATCAACTAACAACAACATAACAAAACATATGTTAAATGCCTTAAAAAATACATATGTTTGACGTCTAATCAGCCCCCATGGTTCATGACAAGCTACACTTACACACTTTCTCCTAATTGGAAAATCACCGATTTAGTAGATAGAATGTAGACAAAAGACCAACCACGTGTGGTCCTCATGTAATCTCATCAAACACAAGAAGGTTTTGCCAAATACACAAGAAGGTTTTGCCAAATCTAACATTTTCTGTAGTTAAAAATTCATCGAGTAGCACCATTTGTGAGTTCCTAATAGAATGTAAAACCCACAAATAATTGTGGTTGTGTGTATTCATATATATATATATATATATATATATATATATACTGAGTAAAAAATGTATATAAGATAAAATCATATATGGAAAAGGATACATACAAAACCAATCAGAAAGGGTATTCATTTCTTAACCTGATTCTAATTCATTTAATATTCCATTACCCCCCCTCAAGCAAAGCGTGGGACCTGTCGCGACGCAAAGCTTGGACCTTAAGAACTCAAAATGAGGATGAGGAAAACTCTTTGTGAAGATGTCAGCAAGTTGTTGATCAGTAGGAACATAAGCAACCTTGAGCTTTCCAGAAGACACCATCTCACGCACAAAATGATAATCAATATCAATGTGCTT
>JAULKM010127937.1:0-36768 GCA_032355605.1 Rubia tinctorum | reverse complement strand
GGACGACCCCGACTTGCCACTATCTACTTAATTGTATTTAGTAAGCATTTAGGGCTTATAAATTGTATCTTTGAGAGATACAGCGATGACCTCCCATAGGTACTTTCATTCCTTCACCATAATAATTTTAATGTCTACAAGTGTGAGTTACCTAACCATTAAAATGTTTAATATTACTTGGGTTGCATGCGAATATCAAAGGGAGAAGATAAAGATGGAATTGTCTCTGGATTACAAATGGAATATCACAAACATCGATGTAAATCAATCAATCCAAGACTCCCTTAATTTCCTCTATTATTTAATATAATTATGTTTAACTCAATTTTTTCATTTGTAGTACCAAAGTCAGGAGAGTGGTTGGGAATGCTGACACTATGTCCTCTTCTTCGTGGAAGAGTTTGTGCTCAACACTACTTCTACAGATTTCCTAAAGGTTGGTCAACAAATAAAATATTTAACATGTCTTCTTCGTACTAAATGCTTTCACGTAATTAATCATCGGATTTTTTTGTACGTAACAAATATTTCAACCAAGAAAATGAGCATACAATTGCAAGGAGATACAAGTTGTAACTGATAAATGGTGTTAGGATTAGGTGGATGTATACTCCAAACTGTGCAAGACTTCTAAAGACCTCAATCATTTTAAAGAAGTATAGAAAATGTATTTTGTAGAAAATACTACACGTTTTCAAATATTTTCTTGTGGATGATTTTTTGTTGTTTAGACATGTTCATTTTTTATTTATTCATTCCTTCTTTCTTAACATTAATCTTGTTTGTAGATTGCATCTTGTTGGCTGTGATAATTATAGGGCTTCAATTTGGATGGGCCAGAAAAAATTAAAATAGGGCATTACAAATGAAAAACAACTAGCACCAATTTTTCAAATTAATACTAGTGCTGGAAAATTAAAATCCGACTATTAAAAAGCACTAGTAATATGTTTAAATGTCGGTGTTGGAAGATAAAGAAATTTCTAATCTCAAGCACCGGAATGTTATTTTATACATGTGCTCAAATAACAGGGCAATAGTCATCAATTTAAAACCAGCACCGGTAACATGAAACCGGTACTGATTATTGGGGACTAGCACCACCACGGTACTATTGGCACCGATAATAGTAATCGATGTTGGAAATAATTAATCAGTATCGATTTTGGAAACCGGTGCCTTTGTAATTACATTTTAGCACCCCCATACAAAGGCACTGTTAGTTTGGGAGCCCAAAATACCAGTGCCTATGTACCCAATCAGCACCGATTAGGAGAATGAAAACTAACTAGCCAAACTTAAACTCGAGTAGACATAGGCTTATGTATATAGTAGTAGAAATTGGGCCTTAAAAAGGCCAAAAGAGGCAACCTAAACCCTAGCAGCCGTCTGGCACGGGCAGAGCTGTAGCACACAGCCTATGTGGCTTGGTCTAGATAGACATGTGTAATTGAGCATGGGCCGTTAGCTGGGCATTGGTATCCGGCCTTTCTGAGCACACATCCACGTTATTCTTCACGGGCCACCGGTTGGGGTCACTTCTTGAGCATTTGAATGGCATGGGGCTTGTTGTTTATCAAGAGCTACCATCTGGAAGCTTGTTTTTCCCTTTTGAATGGCACAGGCCATGTAAAATATTGCAGGCTGCCGCTGAGAGTCGATTTTTGTGCAACTGATGGTGCGGGTGTGTAAATCTTCATGGCAGGTCTTCATATCTTGAACTTTGTTTTTGCACGAGCTGTGTAATATAGCACAACCCTTGCCTATATTTAGCCACACGAGAACATTGGCTGGCACTGTCCGTATTTTTCCTTGTGGCTCGTGCCAAGGCAACTTGGCACAACTTGTGTTGGCTAGCACGACCCGTGTAATATTATTACACGGCAGTGCCAATTCTTCCTTTATCGATCTTTGACTCATTGCTACTTCTTGGCTTGGTTCCTTCTACTACCACATTTTGACTCGTGACCTTTTGTATACTACCATTCTTTTGAATGACCTTTTACTATCTACTACCACCCTTGCAGATGACCTTATACAATCTACGCCGATATACTTGTGACAACTCTAACAAATAGGATCACCAAATAAGATCTAGCTACTCGTAAGGACATACCATCCATTAGGTCCAAAAAGTATTCAAAACTAAGAATTTAGACAAGAAAACCAACAATGTAAATTTGACTAAACCTAGCAAATCAACCAACCAAAACATAATAATAAACGTGTCAAATGCATTGGTTAACACATGTTTTTCTCTGCATATCAAGAACCAAATAATCATGCATAGTTGTCACTCCTAAACATGGTATTTGCAGTGACCTTTGACCAAACCGACAAAAATATGAAATCATCCAAGTTCATTCCCCAGATTAGCAACAAATATTGCAATAATCTCAATTAGTCTTAAGTCCTAACATTAACCATGCATAATAATAAGCATTAACAAACAAGTAATAATAATAATAAAACAATCAATAGGATGAATATTAGAGTCTCACATATTGCTAACTAAATGTATTTAGAAAATGATTCCAAGTTTGGATTAAATAAGCTAAAAATGGTGAAGTAAATTAAGAGAAAATGAAAAAGTATAATGGAAACCTAGAAAATCCCACTCCTTTGTACAAAGGATAATGAGGTGCTTTATAAGTGGGTAGAGAAAGAAGAAAAAGTCAGCTCAGGAAACCCTAGTGATCAACTCGATAGCACGAACCGTGTAAATTTACATGGTCCATTTCTTGGGCGTTGGTATTGAACCATGATGAACTATTATTAATGCACGAACTCTGTAAAATTACACATTCCATCACCCAAGATGTATCCTGTGAGCCTTCTTGCCTTTCTGAGTGCACAAACCATGTAATATTACATGGTATGTTTCACGGGACATTGATCTTTTGAGTGGCACGGTTTATGAAATATGAATGTGTTGTATTTCTTGCTTCAAAATTAACCTAGTAACTTCTTATCAACTTCTTTTTCTAACTGAAACACTCTTCTACCACATTGTAAAGTGGCCTTCAATCTAGTACCACTTTCACAGATGGCCTTCAATCTTCTACAACCTTTTCCAACGACGTTCTTTAATCAAACACATAAAACACATAGAATTTGACCAATTCGTAGAGGCAAAACACACTAGACATCCAATGATTACAAAATTGGGAAATAAGGGTGAATTAAAAACATTAATTGATATGAATCTCCTCACAAAGATCTTGTTTGTGGAATGTTTAGAAGCACTCATCAGCTGGTATTCAAAGTACCTTCTTTATGTAAAGAAGACACACTTGAATTCAACTGATGAACACAAATAATGAACACAACTTGATTTTCAGTGACACAAGGCCTACTCCATGAACCAAGCACCACTTACATGAATCAGCACAAAGAACCACGAGTTCTAAGCACTGAATCGAAAATAAAAACCTAAAGATATAAAAGCTTGAATAAAAAATGAGTTTAAACTCAATATATGATGTATTTTATTGATAAAAAGATAAATAAAACTCAAAGACATGCTCTTTATTTTTACTAATAGAGTTCAGCCAAAGTAAGACCATTCTCGGTTAGGATTTCGGAATCCTGACTCAAATTGGCTGACTTTTATGGTAGATTTAGCAAGTTAGAACCATATCAAACTAAATTATCTATTCTAGACCAAACCATGGCTTAATTCATTTATCTAAAAGCTTGGATGAATATTTCCTTATGTAATCTTACCAGATTTAATCAAATCTTATATAATAATTCCAAATCTAATAACAAAATTTTCTAATCTAATCAGAACTGAATCTTTCTAAAACCTGAATGGAAGCTGCAAATTCATCATTAATTGGGCCAATATGGCCAAGATTATCATGAGAAAAAAATAAAAGAAGACTAAAATAAGAAAGATTGAACTGTTGTTGAACCTGGCCAGTCAATGAATGCCCACTAGGTTCTTTGAAGACTCTTCATTTTTCTTCATCTTCATTACTTTAATCCTTAGAAACAAGAGTGAAATTAATCCAACATATCCCCCATGTGATCTTTGAATATTCATTATGAATCTGTTTCACCAATGCATTCAAACCTAAAAACTAAAAAACCCACTGGATTCAAAAACAAGAACCCACTAACAATGGTACTTTTCAAAAATTTTGAATCAAAACCAAAGTTGTCTGTCCTTCAAATTTTTTTTGAATAAGAAATGCTGAAAACTTCCCCTTTATTGAAATGAACTTCGTAGTATTCAAAATCATAAGAATCAAGAATAAGAATTTTTTGGATTGACGTTTGTGACAATATAAGCGCAAGTGTAATCAAGAATTCAAGAGATTCAAGATCAACGAAACCAATTTTTTTTCCAGAAAGTAGGGGATTATGAGCATGTAATAAATTTCATAAGATTGGACGAAAGTTATCACATACATATAAATTGTTTAAGCTCTATATCTATGAAACTAACCGTGAAGGTGAAGATGGATTATACTTGTTACCGCTTAGACCCTTTGATATCTTTCAACTCTAAGATGAAGGTGGAGGTGGATGGTGATACATAAGTATTCCAACGCTCGGACACTTCGATGTCCTTGGACTTAATATTTGATCCCGCTAATAAGAAATATCAAACTAAAAACGTTTAGTATATGATACCATGAATGAGCTTATGTAATAAAAAACAAAATTAAAAACCATACACTCATAGCCCACACCAACCGGTGGATCAAAGAACTTTTTTTATGGAAAGAATACACACACAAATTCAACTGATGAGCACAACTTGATCTTCAGTGACACAAGGCCTACTCCATGAAACAAGCACCACTTGCACAGTAGTGACTTATTTGATTCCACAAATAAGTGACACAAGAAGTGTGTGACTTATTTGATTCCACAGTAGAAAACAAAGCAGATACACCATATTCAAAAACATAAAGGTTATCTTCAATATGACCGTCACCCAAGGTTTCCTTACTGACTTTAAGCCAAATTATAAATGAGCGATCATCAAAGTAAATGACACAATTCAAATCCCAAATTAATTTGCTAATTGGGAGGTCGTTGCCGTACCTCTCAAAGATACTATTTTTAAGCCCAATATGCTTACTAAATACAACTAAGTAGATAGTTGGCAAGTCGGGGTCGTCCACAAAGAAGATTGCTCCAAAATACATTATTTTTGATATTCTTACCTAAATATAAAAATATTACATAATATTTTTTTGGTAAATTGTGGAAAAGCGCTAGTATATGTTCTAGAGTAACTTAAAGTTGATTACATAGAAATAAGGAAGAGAAATCGAAAAAAATTACGGATATGTTCTTGTTCTAGATCGATGATATATATTCCGTTACGGATTTGAAAAATAAAATGGGGGTTATAGGGAAGCACCACGTTCAAGCGGATTTCAATTTTGAGTTACGAGTAAAGTTTTTACTTTTTGCACTTACGTCCCTCCAAGAACTTTGGAATTATCGAATCACGAAATTGGCGACACCAAAATTCAATTGAATAATATACGATTGCGACTTTGCAATTGGGGCATGTATTGGTGAACGGAAGGGTCTCGAAAGTCAACATTGATTACTTGTACACATTTTTTGAAAATTTGGCCCAAAATTGTGTTTCCCCAATATCCATTGCTCCAAAATACATTATTTTTGTTATTCTTACCTAAAAATAAAAATATTAAATAATATATTTTTGGGGTGAATTGTGGGAAATCGCTAGTTTATGTTCTAAAGTAACTTATAGTTGATTACATAGAAGTATGGAAGACAAATCGGAAAGGATTGCAGATATGTTCTTGTACCCAATCAATGATAAATATTCCGTTACGAATTTGTAAAATAAAATGGGGTTGTATAGTAAAGCACCGCATTCGAGCGGATTTCAATTTAGAGTTACGATTAAAGTTTTTACTTTTTGTAGTTAAGTCCCTCCAAGAAATTTGAAATTGTCGAATCACGAAATTGACGACACCAAAATTCAATTGAATAAAATACGATTGTGACTTTGCGATTTGGGCATATATTGGTGAACGAAAGGCCCTCGAAAGTCAACATTGATTACTCGTACACATTTTTGGAAAATTACACCGTGGCCCAAAATTGTGTTTCCCTATTATCCATTGTTCCAAAATACATGATTTTTGTTATTTTTACCTAAATATAAAAATATTAAATAATATATTTTTTTGGTGAACTGTGGGAAAGCGCTAGTAAATATTCTAAAGTAACTTGGAGTTGATTACAAATAAATAAGGAAGAGAAATCGGAAAGGATTACGAATATGTTCTTGTGCCCGATCAATGATAAATATTCCGTTATGGATTTGGAAAATAAAATGGAGGTGTAGAGGGAAGCACCACGTTTGAGCTGATTTCAATTTGGAGTTACGAGTAAAGTTTTTACTTTTTGCACTTAGGTTCCTCCAAGAACTTTGGAATTGTCAAATCATGAAATTGGCGATACCAAAATTCAATTGAATAATATACGATTGCGACTTTGTGATTTGGGCATGTATGGGTGAACGAAAGGGCCTCGAAAGTCAACATTGATTACTTGTACACATTTTTGGAAAATTACAATGTGGTCCAAAATTGTGTCTCCCCAATATCTATTGCTCCAAAATACATGATTTTTGTTATTTTTACCAAATATAAAAATATTAAATAATACTGGAAAAGAACCTGATCCGAAAAGAACCCGATTCAATCCAACCCGGCCTGATCTAACCCGAGCAAAAAAATTACACGACAATAATCCAACACGATAATAAACTGACCCGACCCAACCCGACCCCGAAGAAAACAAAAGATCCATTTTAAATGACCTGACAGCAACCCGACCCGACACGAGAAAAAAATCCAACACGTATCAACCCGACACGACCTGATACGACCCAAAAACTAAAAATTGACACATTTTTACCCGACCTGTTTTAACCTGAACCTTTTTAACCCGCCACGATTACCCGAATTGACACCACTATATACATTAGAGTTATGTTACACTAATATGTATAGAGTATTTACTAAAATCAAATTTGAAACTATTTTTTCTATTTGTAAAAATATTAAATAACAAAAATTAGTAATATTGATAATTAATAATTTGAAACTAAAACCTGAGATTTTTAATGTTGTAAGTGATTAATGAGACTATCAATCAATTAAAATAAAAAAGAAGGTTCCCAATCATTAATAAAGATTATTTTGATTTAGTTGTCATGTGGTATATTATGCTTGTTTATAAAGATTATTGTTCAGTTTATCATAGCATAATTTTAATGTATCACATCTCATTAAAAATATTATGATAACTTAGTGTGAAATTTTGTTGTTTGTTCGAAACTATTTTTCATATTTCGAAGTCACTGCTTTATTAAAATGTGACAATATTTTTAAACGACATTTAATTTTTGAATGAGTTGAAAATATAATTATAAATAAATGTTCAAGCTCGGTACACTGTGAATCAAAATTGTGTTACCCCATAATCCATTGCTTCAAAATACATGATTTTGTTATTCTTGCATAAATATAAAAATATTAAATAAATATTTTTTTTGTGAAATGTTAGAAAACACTAGTACATGTTCTAGAGTAGCTCGTAACCCATTTTCAAAACTTTTTTTTTTCTTTTCTAGCTTCTTTCCTATTCTAGCTTTCTTTCTAATCCGATCCGACAAATAGATTTCGACACTTTCCAACCTGACCCAACCCAAACCAACCCGATCCGATCTGACCAACATATTTCGACCCGTTTCAACCCGACCCGACCCGACCAATAGACTTTGACCCGTTTCAACCCGAACCTGTTTGACCTGAACTCGAAACTGACCCGAATAACCGAATTGACAGATCTAGTCTTGCGGCATAGAGGATACACTAGCATTAGATTAACATACAGCCATATTGTTTTAGTTGATTATATTTGTTAGCAATAGAAGAATTCAGCTTGGTCGATGTTTCAGGGTTCTGGGAAAAATCAATATTTTCTTTTAAGTGCATGGTTTCGGTAACGGTTTGATTCATATATTTTCTTTTTTGTTTTATTAATTAATCGTATTATGTTTTATTATTATATTTTTTATTTGTTTTGTTTAACTAATATGAGTTGCTAATTTATATATTGGCAGATAATAACAAATGTTAGTTTATAAATCGTGAAACCTAATTGCTTTATAATTGATTTTTGCATGTTCTTGATTATTCTTGGTTGATTTTATTCCTAATATGTTTAAGTCTTACCAACTTGATTGTTTTTAGAATATAGCAATTTAATTTCCGTCAATACGTAATTGTTGGATGATATTAGTAAGTGGTACAATTTTATGAAAAACAGTAGTTAAGACTGTAATAGCAAGATATGCAATAATTGAGTGTGTATTAGTATTTACTTTTACTTTGGTAAATGCTATATCAGGTTCTTTTAATTCTTAATGTTATCAACATGTGTTTTGGTTTAGCGAATATTTTCTGGGAACATTTTGGTAAGGGAAACAGTTAGTTGATTATAATTAATTGACTATCGATAAAGTAAGAAAGAATTGGGGAGGTTAAGCGTACATACTTTCCTATAATCGATAGATGTGTAAGAATTGATTTATCACTGTGCCTATGATCGATAGTAACCAGTATGAGTTATTCTTAGCTGATATCATTCACATCTACACTTATTTCTCATTTTCAGATTCATTATTTGCAAATTTTAGTGTAATAAATCATTCTTGAATTAAGGCGTGGTGGCATCACCAAAAGAGTTGTGAAATTAGTAGGAAGAGAAATTAGAATTATTGCGTTTGCTCCTCATGTGATCGACTCTGCTTACCGGTGTACTAATTAGTATTTCCTGAGTTACAGGTTATTTGGCGAGTAAAACGACGCTCACCACTTTGTACCAAGGAGGAGCATTGATGACCATATTCTGGTGGCTATAGAACTGATTAGGGGATACAACAGGAAAGGGGGAAGTCCAAAATTTATGCTGCAAATAGGCATTCAAAAAGCTTATGACACATGGGATTGGAGAGCATTGGAACTAATACTGAGAGAAGTAGGCACACTAAACAAATTCATTGAATGGGTGATTGTTTGTGTACCTACTGTTTCTTATTAGTACATTGTTAATGGGGAAATTACAAGGACTATGGAAGCTAAAAGAGGATTGAGGCAGGGAAATCCAATCTCACCACTATTTTTTGTAATCTTGATAGAGTATATAAGCTGGTGTATACAGACATTGGGGGAGAATGTGGAGTTCAAGTACCATGCTAGCTGTTAAATAATTAAGTTGGTAAATTTAAGCTTTGCAGATGATGTTTTACTGATGTTTAAAGGTGAAGCAGAATTTGTCAAGTCCATGATGGAGGCTTACAATGTATTTGCAAAGTATACTGGAGTGAAGGTGAATAAGGCAAAATGCAAAATATACTTTGGGGTTGTTGAAGATGACCAGAAGGAGAAAATTAAGAACCTGACAGGGTTTGAATAGGGAGAGATGCGATTCAGATATCTAGGAATACCCCTTACCAGCAGGAAATTGAATGTACTAATGTGCCAACCACTCATTGAGAGAATTACAGAGAAAGCGAGGCACTGGAGTTCAAGATTACTCAGTTATGAAGGGAGAATGCAACTGATAAGGAGTGTGTTCTCAATCCTAAATTACTGGATGCAAACCTTCTCTCTTCCAAAAGCAGTACTGAAACATGTTGAGGCATTGTACAGATCATACATGTGTAGTGGTGGAGAGGAAATAACCAGAAAATCTCCAGTAGCTTGGGAGAGAATTTGCACTGAGAAGAGAGCTAGAGGTATGAATTTGATTTCATTGGTGGACTGGAATGAGATGAATATGATGAAATTTTGGTGGAATATCTGTTGCAAGGCTAATAGAATGTGGATTAGATGGGTACATGCTTACTATATCAAAGATGAAGAGGTTATTGCAGCTGAGTTCCCAATTGATTGCTCTTGGGTACTAAAAAATATGGTGAATTGCAGGAAAAAAACCATGGAATTAGAGGAATAAAAAGGACAGATCGGGAAGCAGAGATTCTGCATGAAGAAGGTATACAAAGCATTAAAAGGAGAACAAATTGAGACAAGGTGGAGGAGGCTGGTTCTGGGAAATTTGGCTAGGCCAAGGGTTGTATTCCTATTGGGGCTAGCATTCCATAAACGATTAGCAATGAAGACAGGTTGATGAAGTTTGGAATTCAAATAGATGGGAAGTGTGCATTCTGTGTGGAAGAGGAGAGCTTGCAACACATGATGTTTGAGTGTAGTACAACAAAGGAGATATGGAGAGGAGTCTTGAAATGGCTGCAAAGAAGAAGAGAGCTGAAAGGATGGCAAGAAGAACATGAATGGTTGGTTCTGAACACAAGAGGGAAATGACAGAGGGCTGGAATACTCAAAATAGTAGCTGCGGAAGTGGTATAAGAAGTATGGAAGATGAGGTATGAAGCTTTTTTCGGCAAGAAGAACCAAGGAGGTGATCGAACAAATGAAATCAAAGAATGTAAAGTTCATATATCTTTGTTAAATGTTACAATTAAAGAGGCTTGTACTAGATTAATGTTGCTAGAAGTAGAACAGGAGAATATGTAAATCACAGTTTTGACATGAAATGAAAGTAACAATATTTCCAAAAAAAAAAGGTGCACTGAAAAAGTTACACATCAATCAAAATGAAAGTATAAATCATAAATTAAAATTTATGATAATAAAATATCACTAACTAGTGTCAACATGTATAAAGTGTCAAAAGGTTAACATGCAAACTAAAAATTTACAATAAAAGATCAAAATTTAACCTTAAAATGCATAATTTTAATGGAAAAAAATGGATTCTAGAAAAACATCATGTGGTTTGTTTAAAATATCAAGTACTGAAAATGGAACACTAAGTTTGATAGTGAAAACTCGGGCATTGCGCGAATATGAGGAAATAAAACTAATTCGCAAATTTCTCCAACCTGGATCTTGACCCGTGAGATTCTTATGACCCGAGATCATTATTTCCGCAATTATTCATGTCCAACACCTCCCAAAAATGGTATTTGCATCTAGATCCCTTCTTCCTCTCTTAAACTTTCTTTAATTATATTTGGAAGTTTATCTCTAATTAAACTTTATTATATTGCACATTAATTTTTGATCTCGCTACGAGACGGTCTCGTTGTCTCTAAGAGAATGGAAAGAAAAATGACCGCACAAACACATAATGTGTGCTGTTAAAAGTCATATTATTGTTTTCTTTTGAAGAAAAATCAAATAAATTATGATAAACCTTATGATAAAAATTATTATTTTTTTTTAAAAAAAAAGTGCTGGCTAGTGTGCTGTTAGAGAGTAGTTAGTTCATAACAGATTATAAATGGTTGATTTAAGCGGTATCAAATTTTGTGACTTTCTCTCCATGCCTTGTTTTTCAATATTTATGTTGTAAAATAATTTTAAAATATAAAAGATATCTTGAAAGTTAAAATAATCTTTAAAATAATAATTTAAAAATTCAAAGTCAAAAGAAAAATAAAAAATTTTGGAACCCAAAGCCTACACAAACAAAGCCAAATTAGGTGTTTATTGCTCAATGAAAAACTCTTAACTACGTTTGGTCAAAGGATCGCGTAATGGTTGCGAACTACCAAGAATGGCTGCAAATGTGAACCACCAATGTTGTGATTGAGGAAGCAATTACGGATACATGTTCATCAATTACTGAGAGAGACTTGCTATTCGGTCTAATAATTGAAGGTTTAATTATATAATTTTATAAATGAGACTTTAATGTAGGCTAAAATAAAATATAAAAAAACATATTCTTTTTCTAATTTTATAAAATGATTACTGTAATTTTAAAATTAAACCAAATATTTTTTAAAGTTAAATATTAAATATTATAAGTTAAACATGTAATAAAATGTGTTTAAAGCTATAATGTTTAACTTAACAATTACATTATTTAACCTAGGTTACTTCATAGATTTTAAAAAGTCATTTTGGATAAAATTCTCTTAATGTTAGAAATAAAAATATATAAAATCATTTATTAATAATATTGTTAAAAATAAGTTCTTACAGTCTATTTGTAGTGAAATCAAATTCTTTAATTAAAAATATCGAATTCTAATAATTTCACGATAAATTATATTGCACAAATATTCATCTAAATTATGTATAAATATACACGTATATTCTTGTATAGAATAACGTGAATTATTGACGTTGGTCCATCAGAATATGTATGCGATTAGTACACACTAAAGATGTAAAAAACGGGGCGGTGAAGTGGTTCGAGTAGTATGATCAAGATGTTCGTGCTTGTCACATTCAACGAGATTTGGGGCCAACTACTCATTCAAGAGGTTCAAACTTCTTAGTTATATGTTTCTTTCAACTGAAAAAGAAAGTCATCATGTGAGAGAATGTAAATATTAATTAGTTCTCTAGTCTAAAAAGTTCCTCTCATTAGTTTTTACATTTTAATAGAAATATTTTTAAAATTATGTATAAAAAAACAATTTAAATACTAAATTTTTTAATTCAAATAAAGTATTTTGAGTTAAATACTCTTTATTGTACTTTTTATATAATATATCTTATATTTTAACATTCAAACACAACTTATTACATTTTTTAACTTATGAAACATAATACTAACTCCGTCCCTGCAAAAATACATAGTTGACTTTTTGGATTCAAACTGACTCAACTTCGACCATTTCATTCTATTACTCCCTCTGTCTCAAGGCAAATTACAGGGCAATCATTGCACACCGTTCGAGAAAGATGTTGGACCGTTAATATGTTTAACTACGTATAATAATGACAAATAAAACGTTACTTTCTAGAAACTACTTGTTACGACGAATTCAACAATATCACATACGATAATATTATTTTTCATATACCTATTCAAATATGTGGTCAAACTTTGATAGAAAATTGTGTCATAAAGGAAGTGGGTAATTTGGGCTGGGACAGAGGGAGTACTAAGCATACAAGATTATTATTATCATGTAGTATAGGGCAAACATCTCAAGTAGCCCTTAAACTATTGTTATCGTTAAATTTTGATCCTCCGTTTTATTTTTGAACACTTTTGACCCCTGAACTACAGAAATGTTAAGCCGTGTCACTTCCATCAAGTCAAATAAACCACTAAGTTCAACTTTCATTGACATTTTGAGGGACAAACATTTTTTCCTATTCAATTTCAGAATTGTTTGCAATTCAAAAGAATATTTTTTCGAACTATGTGAGATCCATATTGAGATTTTATCTCGTGCCGTTCAGATGTCAATGAAGACGAGACCTGAGTAGAGTAAGTGGATATAATGATGAGGTGGAAAATTAGAGAAAACCTAAAAAGAGGAGTGAAGATTGCATGAGAGTGTAGGTCGTTGTTAGGCGCCGTTGTTGCACGGATTAAAATGTACTAATACTCGACCCATTCAAAGTACGGTCGGAAAAATACAAATCCCAGCGCACGTAAGTTCATTATGGACTACGTCGAACCAGATTAATTGGAAAGTGACCTAGCTATAGCATAGGGAGAGAGAGTGGAGAAGTGGTGAATCTGAAAATTGACAACACCAAACCAAAACAAATTTGCACATTTACGTACGACCACCGACCATATTTTTCCGGCAGCCAGTGGAAATCGTTGTTTTCATTTCTGCCAGACACTTTTATAATATGGATACGTGGCCACTTTTTATAAGTAGTGGTAGACAATTTTTTTTAAACATTAATTCTAGTTTTTTTATGTATATTCATATTTTAAGATGATGGAACTTAAGAGGTGAATATATGCTAATTTCTTATCAGAAAAAGAAGATGAGTCTAGTCATTTGGAAAGTGTGAAGAGAATTCACGTGTGTAAATCAAAATAAATAAAAGTTTTTTGTTGATCGGTATATTAATCGCATTTACATTATTATTTTAGACATGGTTGGCCCGAGTCCAGCAAGTGCGGCTGGGCGACCGAACTGGGCCCAAAATTGGGAAGGGCCCAATTTTTAAAAAACCTTTATGCACTGTGCACTTAAGTTAGGAAGGGAGATGAAAGAGCAAGTTTAAGACGAATTGAAAAGTATTTAAGGGAAGAAGGGAAAAACTTTCCAAACTTTCAAGAAATTGATAAAATAGTTGTTAACCAATCTATTCCCCCTGTCCCAACTGTATTTACACTCTTCACTTTTTTGTCATTTTGAATTTTTTTACTAATATATTATTGGGCCAGGCCACATATTTGAGATGTAATTAATTGTTAACCTAACCCAATTACTGATCAAAAAGCAAATTACTCCCCACATTAAAGCAACTCACCAACCAGAATTCAAACCCCAACAACCCGTACTACTCACCTTTTCAACTTTTCAGAATGACATTATTGTCTTGATATTCTTTACTTCATGCATTTACTGTATTCTGCACTATTCGTCTTCCCTTTTCATTCGAAATCTTCTAGGGTTTCATCTGCTTCTCAGACCGTCTACACTCTCATCTCCCTCTTCCGATTCACTGCTCCTAATCGGCTGAAATCCTTTCTTTAATGGTTTCTTTTGGTTGTGGGTTTCATTGCGGGGGTGGTTGTCCCAAATGTTATGTTGAGGATTCCTGTTCTTCAACAGGATCCGTAGGATTTTCACCTGAGGATGAGGCGATAACCACCCCTGGTGCCTACACCGGTCATTCAAAACCCTGGGTGGCGCTGCCCGAAGTCAACGATGGCCCTAGGGTTTCATCCCAGGCTAGATCTATTGGTGGCGCCGCCCAGTTGCACATTTCCCCTTCGTCTTCCCTCGCTATTAACCCCCATGGTCTATGCCTGAACTGTGGGTGGTACCCTGGTTGTGATACAGTGGCTATATCGGGTTTCATGCGTTCAGTCGGGTCAAACCGGGTCCCTTTGGTTGAACCACGACACCCAAGGGTTGTGTCAGGCGAATCTTCTACCTCTAGCTACGTTCGGTGTTCACCTCTGATTCATAGTGTTTCTAGGTCTCCGGAGAATCATATGTCGCCTCCTCCTCTTCCACTTAGCCTTAACCGAATTGATAGTGTCTTTTTAGTGGGTGAGATGTGTGTTCCTAGCCTGCGTGGTTTACTGGAACGCTCTAGACAGAGGGAAGAGGCCGAAAAAGTTGAGTGATGTCACATATTTTTCTTTCATTCGGATACGTGTTTCGAATTTTTGGACTGACTGATTTATGTTATATATTTTTTTGCAGAGTTGAGATGTTATGGATAAATGTTACCTGAAGTGCTGTTATGGATCCATAGTTTAATAACACAAAGGAGAATACTTAAAATGCTTCCTTTTTGTTCTTTGTGTACTAACACAATGCATCTTCATGCCCATGGTATTCTTTCCGTGACTCTGTTGTTATTGTTCTTCGTCTACTGACCAAGCACGGTTGTTCATGAGTGTGTCTGTTGTTCTTATGCCATGTGATTTTAATTTACAACTTGTTTACTCATTTCGTATGCAAATTTTTTATTATCCTGGTTCGTGCTTCTTGTTTTGAATCGTGTTATGCATTATGGTGTAATATAAAATGCTTTAGCTTATCCAGTTTGTGTAGTGATTGTGTACTGATTCAGTTTGTGTAATGATTATGTACTGATTCAGTTTGTGTACTGATTTAGTTCGTGTAGTCATGTGAAATTTAACTTATCCTTGAAATCATCTACTTGTGCTCCAACATTTGATGCAGTTGTTATGCTTTCATGTGATGCAACACATGCTTTTCACATTTATGAAGTACTTATGCTTACATATAATGCAATACATACTCAGGTTTAACTTATGCTTTAAAGGTTGATTGGCTGCTTTACTGGTTCATACTTGTAAATGTTGTATGGTTTGTTTAAATTGTTTGCTGGTTGATTGGTTGTTTTTTGTGTGATTGTATGTTGTAATGTTCAATTAGGCCTTAATGTGGAAGAGCCTTGACGTGCATTCGTGAAATGCATGATACCTGTGCATTCCTATTGAGTTCATGGCCTGATTGAACACCTTTCTTGCTTCTTATTGTTGATGGAATCTAATACCTATCTGTATTGAGCAACCCTACAATGAAAATGCAGCTGGATGGATCTTGCATTTAATCTGAAATGAAATGTTCATTAATATGATAAAGGGGTTACCAAAGAAACTTGTCTGTCACACCAAAAGAAACAAGTTTATGGGACTTAGAAGTCATTCCCACTAGTCTAACCCCTTCAAAATTACTGTCCATATTTTTACAAGATCCTGGGACCAGTCAATACTGCATATCCCAAAGCAAGCATCAGCCTTTCCACCTCCTCTGTATCTTGAATGGTCATTAGATATTCCATTGATTCCCTCACCAAAGCCTCATCAACTATTAGCATACTTGGTTGTTGGCAATCCCTTGAAAGTGCATCCTTTTACATATGTGGCATCTTATAGTTGTTGCATCCCTTCATTATAATCACCTCAATCATTGATACTTGATGAGTCAAGAAAACTTTGTTCAATGTTTCTGGATCTTCTCTGTTGAAAGCTGAGTACACTGCTTCTAGTAGACCTTCAACAGTTGTGGTTGGGGTTCATGTTGTAGAGTTTGGATACTGTTAAAAAACCCTAGGTCCAACATATTCATATTTGGGGGAGTTTGTGGGCTGGTTGACTAGATTTATGTTGAATCCATTAGTGTCTGCCAAACCTCTGAACTCAGGGTCCCAATTCTTAATATGTGCTATGTAGTTATCTTGTTGTATAAAAATATCCTTCCCCAAGAAAGCTGGCCACTTTGCCTTAATGGTTGGAATGATCTCTTCAATTATCTTTTCCTGAATTGTGTCCCTTTTGATCTTCTCCACTGGCTTAATCTCTATAGTTCTTGCAGGTTGGTTCTTGCTCCTATTTGCTTCCACCCTTTATACAAAGGGAAACAACCCTATCTTCCCATCAAATAGAAGCTCTCCATTTGCCCCATAAATTGGTCTACTTACTGCACACATGAACATGAGCTTCGGTATGTGCAATTTGTGCTTAGTTGTTTTATGTGGCTCCATCTCATCTGGGGCTAGTAAGTAACGCACAGTTGGTTTTGACATGTAAAACCACTTCTCATCTATATGGATGGTTGTGTCCATTGAGTGGAATCTGAAATGGTTATCTTACTTGTTTAAACAGAACTTAAGCCTTGTTACCTTGTTCTTATTTGTTAGATCTAGCTTGATGTTGTTGGTGTGACTCCTTATAACCTTACCTGTGACAGCCCTTTGAACTATGCTCTTTGAAAAACCTAATCCAGCACTTGTACTCCAGACATTCATTCTTTTATTTGCAGGTACAACTTTTAAATCATCCAGGTCAAATGGCTACCTTGTTGTGACCTAGGTGCCCAAACATTCTTGACTTCATGTCAAGTGGATATCCTATGGATATTTGGACTCTAGCCCTTGCCCAAACGTAACTTACAATCTGAATATTGCATTGGAACCTGACTGCTCCTTCTTCCCGCTTGCCCTGCATGATTTCCCCCCTTGCTGTTGTCCAACATTTACTCTGCTAAGTGTTGCCTTTTGATGTTCGTCAAGTTCTTCTCCCTCATTTCTAACTTACCCTATGATGAAGGGAAGTTCCACCAAAACTTCGAGAACAACCAGTCAAATTCTGGACTTGGAGGGTTCGATGAAGGTGGCTTCAAATTTGAGGGTAAGAAAAAGGAATTTACATGATGGTTCCTAAGTTTGGAAAATAGAAGGGGAGGGGGGAGGAAAAGTGTTGAAGGACCATGTTTGGTGTTTGAAAAATGGGAAGGTACAGATGTTCTTCAAATGGGGCTTCCAGATTCTGTAAAGTAATGTGGTGGGATTTTATAGGGGGGAGAAAATTTTGGATTTAGGGTTGTAATTATTGAGAAATTTTGATCTGTTTAAAATTTTTGACTGTGCAGTAGTTAGTCTGAAGAACAAATAGGAAACTGAACAGTATGTTCTGTATTTAATATATATATTTTTTATCATTTCTCTCCATTTTTATTTACAATGAGGCGCCCTTTTTAGTGGTAAAAAAGGCAGGTTATGGGCTTAAGCAGCCCGAAATCCAAAGCAAAAAACAATAAAAAACTTGAAGCCCCACTGCCAGCTAAACTTGGGAAAAAAGGTCCCTTCTCTCTCACTGCAAATGCAATCATTTTATTGGTGTAAGACCTTTGAGGCTTAATAAACTATGGCTTTGGCCTTTCAGCATTATGGCATGTTGACTAAATCTCCGATGAATTAATGAATATGACTAACATTTATAAAGATGAAATATTTAATTATTAGCCAATTAACACAAAGTCTTGTTTAAAACAGGCTAAACTTTAGGCCAGGATTTATTGTGTAATTATTGTAAGTTTCATTTGAATTTTTTTTTAAAAACGTACTAATAAATTTAGGGACCTATTGTGCAATTATCAAAAAACTATATAAATATTAGAATCTTCCAAAATTTTCATTTATTTTTCCCTTCGTCTTACACCTTCGTTTCTCAGAAACCACTGCGAACTGCTTCGGCGCCACTGCGAATCGCTTTACCGCCACGGTGAACCGCTCAGATTCTTCTACTTTCGCCGGCGATTCTTCTCCAGCAATTCTTCTGTGATGGCACATCGATGATTCTTCTTCGGTGATTCTACAACGCAGCGAATCCACGGTACACACATCGACGGTGAATCCACGGTGGAGCATAGCGACGACAATGGTTAATTGCAGTGGTGGCTCTGCTTCTTTGATCTCGGCATTGTTGTCTTCATCGTCGATCAGAGAAAAACAAACTAAAATTGCAGCGGCATCGTTTAATTGCAGCGGCTGAGTTAGGTTTTTGGCATCGCGGTGGAGAACGATGACTGGAGAAGTCATTTTCGTTGGTGGAAGCTGAAGGTACAGGCTGAAGAAGTGGAGGCGCATGAGATCTACGCTGAAAAGGCAGTGCGTGAAATGCACGCGCCTAGTGAACGACGGCGGACGACAGCTGTTTAATGTTGTGTTTTACTTTTTCAAATACTTGTTGAGGTATAATATTTATTTGACTGAGGTTTGCATTAGCAAAGGTTGTTTGGTTTAGTGGTTAGAACTCTCGTTGTTGAGATTGAGGTCTCGAGTTTGAATTTTTGCGTGACCTTCATTTTGAAGAATTTATGTTATTGATGTGTAAGCTGAGGTTTAATTATTTGATTGAGTTTATATTCAATAAAAGTGTTTGGTGTTGTGGTTATTGCTCTATATTTTTAGTTTAGTGACCCGGGTTCAAATCCCACCCGATTCTTTTTTTTAAAGAATTTTTATTACTGAGGTACTGTAGTTTTTTTGTTGATGTTCATAAATTTTTTGCTCTTATGTTGATGTTATTCATTATTCGGGTGAGGTTTAATTGATATGAATTGAGGTTTTGCAGTTTTTTTGGTGATATGGATTGATACTGTAGTTTATTTTTAAAAAATCTTGTGTTGACATTTTAAATTTTTCTGCCGAGGTTTTGCTAATAGAAGTTGATATTTGTAGTATTTTTTTCTTATGTTTATTTTTTTTATTTTCTGGATGATGTTCAGGTGTTAGGAGTTTATGTTTGTAGTTTTTGGGTGATATAGGTTGATATTTGTAGTTTTGTTTTTAAAAATTTGTTGACGTTTTATACAGATTTATAATTTAAATAAATAATTAGTTTTAATTACTCTACAAAAATATTTACTTGCATGAAAATTAGGAAACTGACTAATTTTAGTAGTTTATTTGGAAAGAATAATTAAATATCTTATAACTATTTATTTATTTAATAAATTTAATATGGGCATGCGAAGGGCTAAGCCACTAATGTCGTGGCAAAGGATGCGTACTATTTGTATAATGGATTAGTAAACGGTGAAAATCTAATAAATTTTAGTAAGAACCTATCAGTGTGATTAATCAGACAAGTATCAAGCCTTATAAACTTATTTCATTTCTGAGTTAGAGCATCTCCAATGGTAATTTACGAGATGTTGTAGGTTGACTTGCCATATTATCTTTTAAAGCTAATTATGGGGCAATTTACACACTCTCACAATGATAAGCCACGTTCATGTGTTGCTTGATAATTCCCACATACTTTTACGATGTTCATCTTGAGTCCATCTCTTAAAAGACGATTTTTCCATAAGTTATGGAAAGACCAAAGTTTAAACTGCAAATTTGAATAAATAAAAATAAAAATTTTGGGTTGTATTAATCGGGTTATAAACTTATCACTCCTACATGTTGCATAATAAATTGTTAATATTGCAACTAAAACCTTTTACCTTTCTATAATTCCATTTCAACCTCAATTTTCCAGATGTTTATGGAAATACGATCTTTCCCAAAACTTTGTCATTCATCTTTATGTTCAGTTAAATATAAATGATGAATGTCAAACAATAATAATTAATAAGTTACGCATTATTGTTATCCTTCAAATTAAATTTATTTAAAACAAGAATGCATAATACAAAATAAATTTTAATTTAAACGGGGCAATTTTATGAGTCCGTCTCTTGAAAGACAAAGATATAAACTGTAAATTAGAAGAAATTAAAATAAAATTTTTTCATTTCTATAATCGGGTCATAAACTTATAACTACTGCACTTTGCATAGTAAAATTTTAATATTGCCCTAATATATTATTAACTATACTTTTAGAAAGAATAATTTTATTATATGATCACAATAATTATTATATTTTGAATAGATTTATTATTGTTCTTGTTACACTTGATATATGGAGATTGTACTGTACAATCCAACCAAATTGCATGTGGAATACATTTTCTATAATTGAAACTTCATCCGACAAAAAACATGTAGCACCCATAAGTTACAACTGCTTTTGTAATGTGGACTTTGCAACAACGGTGGACAGACCTATTGCAATTTATGAAATTTTGCAAGATCCACAAACATCACCGTTCGAAATGCCCTTAGCTTGTGACAAGTCCTAACATTAGTATGAGTTCGCTGACCGTGTACGGGTGATCATATTCATGTCGTGATTCATGTTAATTATTTTTTGAGAATAATGAGTTTAAAATACCATGCAAAATTGAAAATCTACCATTCAAATGAAGAAAAAAGAGAAGAATAATCGGATGTTTCAATGGTTCAATTTTATGTGTTGATTCAATAAGAATTGAATGTTGCATTGATTTAAACTTGGATAATTTTGGTATAAATATAAAATTAGTGTTAAAGTTTAGGTGTTAAATGAACGATTACATTAAATATTCAATTCTCCATTTTAATTTTAATCTCTACCAATATAGAGAACCAAATCTTCACATTCATCGAAATCTCCATTTTAGAGAATGAGATGGAGAATATGCTGGAGATGAAATAGTGCCTAAAATCTCTAAAATCCATCAAAATATCCATTATGGAGAACCTGTTGAACTTGCTCTTATAAAGTGAATGAAATATCATTGGAAATAGTTATATAAACTGAAATAAACTGAAATTTTGTGTCATATAAACTGAAATTAAGTAAATTGGAATATAATAAAAAATTATTTTAATAAATTAGTAGAAATCAATCAAGCTAAATTAGTTAAATTATACTAAACTTCGCTGAGATGAACAAATCTAAAGTACAATTAGTTAGAAAAGTACATAAATCAAGTATGATAACTATACTCTATACGTCTATTTTTATTAATTGACGGATATTACATACAACCTGCCACGATATGGTCTCATGTGAAATAGTCTAAACTTTAGACAGAGACTTTTATGCAATTCTAACTCTTTTCTAATTATTGTGATATATTTTTAATAATATTAAAAGGATTTACCTCTAATATTTTTTGCCGGGTGCAATATGAAAAAACAAAATTTAAAAATATTTAAAAGTGTAAAAAATCAATATGATCATCGAACTGAAAATTATAAACATCAACTAAAACTAGCAAAATATCAACAGAAAATCATAAAACATCAACTAAAAGATTGTGGGAAAAAATATTTTTAAAAATAAAATAAAAGCCAACATAAAATTGAAAAATCACCTACTACAACTAGTAAAATATCAACTGAAAATCATAAAACTATCAACAAATGTTAAATTATCTTCTTCTTTTTATTAAAAAAAAACTACAAACATCAACCTCTACATATCACCCAAAAGCTAAAAACATCAATTTCTATCCCCTAAAATTCACCCGAAAAATGAAAAACGTCAAAATAAGGAAAAAAAACACAACAAAGCATGTCACCAAAAAAAGTTACAAAAATCAATTCCTATCACCTAAAAAAAAAAGAATAATTTAACATGAGGGGAAAAAAGTTTAAAATATCAACCCATATAACCCCAAAATAACTACAAAACATTGATTCATATCAACTAAAACTCACCCGAAAAATGAAAAACATCAACATGAGAGGAAAAAACTAAAAACATCAACCAAAAAGTTAAGGTACCTTATGAGTATAAATTTTTCACTATGAAAATCTTATAACATCAACAATTTTTTAAAAATACAAATATCAACATATATCACCCAAAAACTACAAAATCAACTCCTAAGACCTAAATCTCAGCCGGAAAATGAAAAATATCAACATGAGAAAAAAGACACTACAAACACCAACTCCTATGACCGAATGCTCAAGTGGAAAATGAAAAATATCAACATGTGAAAATAATAATAAAAACTACAAATATCAATCCACATGACCCAAAAAATACAAAATATTAACTCAACCTCACCCGAATAATGAAAAAAAAATCAACAAAAAACCTACATTGCCTCAAGAGTATAAATTATTAATAAAAGGTCCTAGTGAGATTCAAACCCAGGTCACAAACCTCAACGTCTAGAGTAATAATCACTACACCAAAAACTCATTACTAAACATACACTCAGTCAAATAATATTAAATCTTAGCATCTACCTTATTCAGTCAAATAATATTAAATCTTAACATGTATCTTAAGATCATAAATTCATTAAAATTAAAGTCCCGATGGAATTCGAACCCCAAGTCAATAACCTCAAAGTCCAAATCCTAACAACTACACCAAAGACTCATTACTGAATACTCTCTTAGTCAAATATATATATATATATATATATATATATATTAATCTCAACACGTCTTTTAAAGAAAGATAACATCAACACATGATCATCATATATCAAAATAACATCATCACAAATTCAAAGAAAAATACCAGCAGAGGAGCAAATGTTTAGATTAAAAAACATCAACAGATTCAATATGGAAACTCAGAGGAGTGGAGGTTTACAGGCGGAGCTGAGGTTTTCCGGTGGCATGGAGAGCTCCGTCAACAGAGGCGTGCTTCTCACGCGTGTGCATCTCACGCTCAAACCTTTTTCTCCGATATGACGTGTGCATCTCACCGGTCACCATGAAGTTGTCGTAGAGACGAGTAGTAAAGGCAAATCTTAGGGCTTCCCATGGCGTTGAAGCGGCAGAGAAGCTGTCACCGTGAAGCCGTCGCAGAGGTGAAGCTTAGGGCTTCCCGTGGCGTCAAAGCGTTGAAGCGACAAATATTCTATGTGAATTGCAATGATGTGCCGACGAGCTAGGGCACGATACGAAAGAGCGATCGACGAGCTCGCCGGAGTCGAAGCCAGAACTTGCCGTTCGATCCGGTGATTTTGCGACGGAGAATCAGGGATGATGACTGAGAATCCAGCGAACATAGAAGATGGGCAGAGATTGGTGAAATTTTGGCAGAAATCTGATGGAAAACCAGTGGAAACCGTCGGCCTTTGGCAGTTTCCGATTGGTTGCAAAAAATGAAAATAAAAATTCTGAATATTTTGTTATATATACAATATTTAATAATTTTACAATAGGTCTCTAGATTTATTTTTAAAAAAATCTCATCCCAAATGAAACTTATTATAATTACACAATAAACCATAACCTAAAGTTTAGACTGACAAAACAAGATTTCGTGACCTATCACAAGTTACAAAATAGAAACAAAGAAGAGGATGAAAAATTATAAAGTTTACAAGAATAGTTTTTTCCCGGCTCTTTTAGGCTCTTCTTGGCAAAAATGTGCTTATAAGTAAAGTTGACTTATTTTCAAAGTATGGGAAGACTAGTTTCGGTTGTTTCCCCAAAAATAATTTTTATTTTCAAAATAACTATTTTTTAACAATTTACCAAACACTTAAAAGTGTTTAACTTATAAACAAAACATTTTATAAGTTCTGCCAAACAGAGCTTCAGTGACTTGGTCTTCTTTTACCTCTTTTCTTTCAGTCGTGTGTATTCTTTTTCTCTTTCTTTATGGGAAAAAATAATTTGACCTACGAATTTTAAGGGTTTTAAATTTTGGTTATCGGGAATTTTAGAAATTTTGAAGTTAAAAGACACATAGTTAAAGTTAAATTTTAACTTCATTTTAAAATTGAAGTCAAAGGTAGGAATCGAAACCAGTTTGGAACTTTTAATGTCGATGGTCTCGGTTTGGGTCTTGCTATTTGGAGATAGAATGGGAGCATCCAACGCAGATATGTTTTCATATGACTCCTGTTGACTTATAGCTTCGGATTCCTCAAGAATTAAAGTTAAAAGTCCATTCTCTCTTTTCAAAAACTACCGAATGCGAAACTGATATCGGGAGACTTTCGGTAGTTCAATTGCAGCAATCTAGAACAAGAACAAAAGCAAAGTTTCTGCCATAACCTTAAGAAGAACAAAAAATCATAGGCTTAAACCAAACAAGAACGATAACTATTAAGGAGTAGTATTAATTATAATTATATTAGATTCTTTTTCCTTTTCTGTTCAGTTCTTTGTACCTCTGTATAATGTACCCCATAACATGAATATAATCGGATAATTATTATCCGTAAATTATTTATGGCATCAGAGCTTAAAATCCTGAAACTCTAAAATAAATTTTCGCTGCCTTTTCTAGAGTTGCCGCCGCCGCCAGTGTCAGCCGTGCGTCCCGATCACGCGCCGCCACTGTTTAGTTGTCGATGCTCTCCGATCGCCGTCCGCCGCAGCCCTCCACCTGGTTGCCGCAATCTCCAAACCTCGTATGTACTCCAATCTGTCAGCGCGTCGTCCTCCATGCGCCGTCATCGACTCACGTGCTGCCCCGTTAACCTGCCCGTACCGCCGATTTGCTTCCGCCGCTGATCCGTAAAATTGTTTGCACTGGGTTCCATTTCTAATGCTGATGAGCAAGCCCGCATCACTGCTGAAGCTAAGGCTAACAAGCTACAAAATCTCAATGCCGCCGACGTGATTGCAGCTTTACTCAAACAATTGTAATTACAATCTGGCTTCGGGGAATCTGTCCCTGCTGGTCGATCTCTGAACGGTCTTTTCTTTCTTAGTACTTCTGACGGCCGAGGTTTGTCAATCTGTCCAGTCGTACTGATAGGTGAAGAGAATTACCTTGAATGGTCTACTGTAATTTGTGGCGTTATGCTTGCCAAGAGAAGATTAATTTCATTGATTGAACCATTACCAAACTCTTGGATAATCATCCTGATGCAGTTGATTTGAGTGAAGTTAATGCTACCCTTGTATGTTTAATCTTACAGACTTTAGATCCACCATTGCGTTATTATGCTAGCTACTAAGCATCAATTAAGGAATTGTGTGATGATCTTAAGGCGCTATTTACTCTTGGAAATGGTTAAAAAATTCTGCAGATGCGTGAAGATATACAAAACTATCGGCAGAATGGTCAAATTGTTGCCATTTATTTTGGGAAAATGAAGAAGCTATTTGGTGATTACAACTCACTTCGGCCTCCTTTAGTTTGCACCTGTAGTAAGCCACTGTGTACTTGCAACCATGCTACCAATGCCTTCTAAGAACATGAGAGATACGATCTATCAATTTCTCCTCGGTCTTGATGAAGACTATCATACCTTGCGATCTAACATCATGACCACTAATCCTTTGCCAATTGTCATGCGCGTATATGCTCTTGTTGCTCAGGAGGAGAATCACAAAGATGTTGTTCGGTCTCGCGAGCCTTCGATGGACTCTATAGAATATGCTGCACGATGCCTACCACCTTCGAGGTTCTTCGACAGTTACTCTCACTTCAGCTAATCGCAAGAATCTCACCTGTATGTTTTTTTATCGCAAGAGTTATGATAGAGATACATGTTTCAAGCTCACAGGCGTACCAGATTGGTTCAAGAAGTTGAACTAGAAATCTAAGAAGATGGGGGCTAACTCAACCGACCGCCCACCGCCGAGAACGGTGGACCAATAGTCGGCGCTCGCTCGGCTCCGTCACCTTTTGCCGGTGTCCCTGTGTCACCACCTGGTCATGCCAAGGCATCCTCGCACCTCATCTCTGCTCGCTCTGACTTTGGTCCTGCTTTGTTTGATGACCAATGGAGATCAACCCTACATTTATTTAATCAGTTTAACATTGTGTTTGACCATGAGTCAGGTTAGTCTACTTTACCATGGATTCTTGATTTGGTAGCCTCATATCAAATGACTGGTGACAATGGTTCTATGATTGATAATACTACTGCTATCAATTTTGTGAATGTTATATTTCCTGATGGATCAGTGTCATGTTTGACACAATATGGTTATATTCTGTTTGAGGATGTTACTCTTACTCATGTGCTCTACATACATTCTCTGCTATGCCATTTATTATCATGCTATAGATTGTCATCTGCATTAAAATGTCTAGCTTTGTTTACTAAAAATCATTGCATTTTACAGAAAATCAGTACGAGGAATGTGATTGGCATGAGTGAACAGCAAGGAGAGGTTTATTGGTTTTGTATGATGGATACGAATGTTCATCCTCATATCTTGGAGTCGATTCCGACAGTTGTTGTAGTTTCATCTTCTGATTTATGACATTAACATCTTGGGCATCTTTCCTCTACGATGTTGCTTTCTGTTTCTACTCTCGATTTTAGCACAAATAATGTTTATGTATCTTGCTCCGTATATCATAAAGCAAAATAGACTAGACATATTTTTCCTTTGAGTTCTTCGAATGCTAGTTCTTTATTTGAATTAATACATTGTGATGTTTGGGGTCCTTATAAAACACCATGTTCTAGTGGTGCATTTTATTTGTTGACTGTAGTTCATGATTATTCCCGATATTTTTGAGTTTATTTATTAGTTGCTAAATCAGGAGTTGCCGTTAGATTTATTGAATTTTGTGCCCTGATCAAGAACTAGTTTGGCTGCGTGGTAAGGCGTGTCCGAGCTGATAATGGTACATAATTTATACCTTTGAGATCATACTTTTCTAAATTTGGGATTATTTTTTAGACATCTATGGTTGATACATCACATTAGAATGGTCGCGTTAAGCACAAGCATCATCATTTGTTAAATGTGGTCATGATTTGCACTTTCAAACCAATTTTCCTACTGAGCTATGGGGAGAATGTGTTCTTACAGTTGCATATTTAATCAACCGGACACCGAAGAAGCAAATCGATGGTCTCACACCCTTTGAGTTACTATATGGACGTTTCCCAAATTACAAGTCTTTGCGAATATTTGGATGTTTTTGTTTTGCTTCCTACATTCCCTGATTCTGTGAAAGTTTCCTCCAAGAAGTCGCCAATGTCTGTTTCTTGGGTAACCTACCGGAAAGAAAGGTTATCGCCTTTATGACTTGGAATCTCGTAGTTTCTTTAGTAATCGGGAAGCTGATTTTTAAGAAGATCGGTTTCCTTATGTTGTGCCCCTGGAAGTCTCACCACTGTTGGCCATTTCACAGAAGATAGCTACCTTACCACCACGATCCACATCAATGCCGGCCACCACACCATCACCGGACACCACTTTGTCTTCATTACCTCTAAATAAGACTACTATTAGATGCAAATGGGCATATTGTACCAAGTTCAAGTCTGGTGGTACCATTGAGCATCACAAAGCTCAACTTGTGGTCCTTGGAAATATTCAGAAAGAAGGTATTGACTATATTGAGACATTTTCCCCTTTTGCAAAGATGAGTTTGGTTTATCAGTTTTTATCAGTTGCAGTCATTCGTGGTTGGGAATTTCACCAGATGGATGTTTATAAAGCTTTTATACATGGTGATTTGGATGAAGAGGTATTTATGCAACCTCCACTGGGATACCCTGCGCCTCCTGGCCAGGTTTGTCAGCTTCAGAAATTTCTTTATGATCTTCGGAATGCTCCTCGCAATTGGTTTGTGAAATTGGCTCAGGCTTTACGTGCATTTGGTTTTGTTCAGAGTACGACAAATTACTCTCTATTTACTTTTACTGGTGGCTCTGTTTGCATGTACTTGTCTATGTTGATGATTTGGTCATTGCTAGTAGCTCTTCGTCGCTCATCTTTGAATTCAAGAAATACTTGAGCTTTATTTTTTCATATGAAGGATCTTGGTGCACTTCAGTATTTCTTGGGTATAAAGATATCTAGAAGATCGGATGAGATGTTTCTTTTACAAAGGAAATATGCCCTAGATATCTTATCTAGCATAGGTATGTCAGCTTCTAAACCGACTGAGTTCCCTATAGAGCAACAACATGATCTTGCAAAAGTTGAAGACCCCCTTTATGATGATCCTGAGCAGTATCGGCGCCTGGTTGGTCGCCCAATTTACTTGACTATTACTCGTCATGAGCTTAATTATTATGTTCATACACTTGCTCAGTTTATGAAATCTTCTCGTGTTCCTCACTAGCAAGCTACGATTCGAGTTCTTCACTACTTGAAGAATCATCCTGGTCAAAGTTTTTTTCTCTCTTCACGAAGTTTGTTACAGTTGACTGCTTATTGTGATTCTGATTGGGCTGCTTGCCCCATTACACGACGCTCTCTGTCTGGGTACTTTGTGACGATTGGAGATTCTCCATTTTCATGGAAGACCAAGAAACAACCAACAGTTTCTCGCTCTTCAACTGAAGTGGAGTATCGTGCTATGGTAGTTGCTGTTGTGAGTTGTTGTCGCTTAAGTCTTTGCTTTGTGACTTGAGTGTTGTGCATTCTACTCATATACGAATTTTTTTATTGTCAATATGCTCTCCACATTACGGTTAATCTAGTGTTCCATGAACGAACGAAGCATATAGAGGTTGATTTCCATTTCGTTCGTGATCTTGTACAGTCTGGTACTCTTGTTACTCATCATATTCGCACGACTGATCAACCTGCGAATTTGTTTACCAAATCTCTCAGATGAAATCAGTTTCAGTCATTGCTTGGCAATTTGGGCTTTACTGATCTCCATGCTCCAACTTAAGGTGGAGTATTAAGGAATTGCAATATCATGTGAATATTACTTGTAATTGTAATTAGATTAATTTCCTTTTCCCTTTATGTTTAGGCCTTTGTACCTCTATATAATGTACCCCAAAGCGTGAATACAATCACACAATTATTACCCATAAATTCTTCAAGAACACAAACAATTTTCAAATACAAAACATACGAATTTCATATCTAACTACAAAAAGGTTAATATTTAACTGCAACATTTCTCAAATATAAAACAGAGATAAGATTCACACTAATTACAAAGTGTATAAAGAAACCCAAGAGAGGGATAAGATCTTCAAACCCCTTGCTGGAAATCGACCATTTCTCTTGCATCAAACCCTTCTTGCTAAAATTCTTGAGAAAAGAGCCATCATCTTCAAAAATTCGTGAATACCCGAATTAACCTTTTATTGGTGGAGAAGTGAAGAAGATCAGCAACATCACCCCATCTACGTTATCGACAGAGCTTTGTAGGGACCAAAGACACACTATACATTTTTGGAATGATTGATTCTAGCCTTGGTTTATGCAGCTTAATGGCTACAACCCTACTTCCAGGTCACATAATTGTGCTGCTGACTAATCATATAATCCGCTAGGTACTCTTTAAACCTAAATCTTTTGGTAGAATGATGACATGTGCAATTGAGTTAGATAATAATGATATTAAATTTAGTCCAAGAACAACTAAAGTCCAGGACCTAGCCAATTTCATAGTGGAAACAACAAATGATATCCATGCAAACCCTACCCGGAAGATAATCGGATATGAATCCTCTTGACTAGCCCATATGGTCAAGACTTTCCGTATGCTCACATTTTGATATTGAAACCACTAACTATGAAGTAGAATATGAAGCTCTTGTTACAAGCTTAAGATTGGCTAGAGATTTCGAAGTGGAGCACTTGGAAATATTCAATGATTCCCAAGTACTGGTCATACAAGTTAAGGGGTAGTATGAGGCTAGGGAGAGAAACCTTCATAAATATTTGGAACTGGTACATCCATACTGAGAAATTTCAAAAGCTATACTTTGACTCAATTGCCAAGAGACCAATACTAAAAGGAGGATGCTTTGAGCAAGTTAGTACTGACCTGATTTAACCCTGAGATCTCCTCAAAACTGCTTATGGAAACATTGAAGTGTCACAGTTATGTTGAGGAAAGTGCAATGACTATAAACAATACAAAAAATTGGATGACGCTAGTCATGAGATACCTAATGGATGGTTGAAGAAAAGGCGGAAGATAGAAAGATCAAAGTAAAATCACCAAGATACACTATACAATAGAATTTTATACAAGAGAGGGCACCCAATGCCTCTTTTTTTGGTGAGTGACGCAGGAGGAAACAAAATATATCATTGAAGAAGTTCATCAAGGAGTGTGTGGAGCTCACCAGGAGCTAGATCAATTTCCAAAAACCTACTTCGAGCAGGGTACTGCTAGCCAAAGATGTTCAAATATACTTTTAAATTAATTCAGACTTGCACGCCAAGTCAAAAGCACGCCCAGTTAGTATTTATTTCTCAGGAAGAAATGGTGACAATATAGACCGTTTAAATGTGGGGAATCAAACTGGTGGGGTAATTTCCGAAGAAAAAGAAGTGGAGTACGTAATTGTAGCTATAAACCACTTCACCAAATGAGTCAAAGATAACATATTAACCAACTTAAAATGTACCAGTTGTATAGACTTTTGTTGAGAAAACATATTGTTCGGGTACGGTAATCATCACCAATAATGATAGGCAATTCACTCAAAATCCCTTCAAAAAGTGGTTGAGGGCTTCAACATTGGGCAAAAGCTCACTTTGGTCTATCACTCCCAAGCCAATTGCTTAATCAAAGTCACCAATCGAACGATCATTAATGACATAAGGGGTCGATTGGTGGGGATAAAGGTAATTGGGTGTATGAGCTGCTCAACATACTTTGGTCATATTGGATAACCGAAATCTTCTTCTGTTTGGACTACTCCACCTCTTTGGTTTCCTTAACAATGCACTCATCACTGAGATCCTTTGGCTGAAGAACGTCCTCCTTGGGCTCCAAAATTCTCGTTGAAAGAGGTAATGACATAGAGATGAAGTGAAAATTCTTGTACATTCTTCCAGTTCACCAACTCTCAAAAGTTGCACCACCTGTATGAAGCTAAGCCCCTCAGATCAGAAAGAACACTCAGAAACCTATTCCTCCTTACCAAGGAGATGGTGGGACCATGAGAGAGCCATGGATATCGCACAGAAATGCCACCTAGTCGCAAACTGAAAACTTGCATGTCGACCTTTCTAGAGCTGGAAAACCTGCATGACGAGATGCCTAAAGGCTTCATCCCCATCTTTGGTATCCTAGTTGGTCGATTTTACTAAAACAGATAAATATCAATCAAGACATCAACAAATAAAAAGGAAAATGGCAAAATACAGAAGGAAAATTAGAGTCGTTTTACCTAACTGGGGGACAATGAGTTGAGAACTGACGAGCAACAGGAGCATCACAGACTCAGGGGGAGGAAAACCTTCCATCTCAATGAAAAATACGGAGAAAAGAAAATTGAGCATGTATATTCTAGAGCTCTCAGTACAAACCAAAAGCAGTAAAAAGTTGGAGATAATGAAAGAAAATATCTGGGTTTAATAGCAACCAAAGAACATCAAAAGACTCCTTGGAAGTGGGAACAGTTAATAGAAGTTTTGAAAGCAGGCGAAAGATGTGCCATTATGTTGGGACTTTATACCTACCCAAGAAGTTGATGCAGCGCGCCTTAATTAGGGAAGGTGAACTAATCAATGACCATATTGATTGCCAATGACATAGGAAACCAAGGGTCTCACGCTTTACCTTCACAAACTGACGATTGAGAGAAACCAAGGTTTGTGCCGAAGCATGACCTTTGCCTCTCTTGGGGGCTATTGAAAATGATTAGCTAGAGCTCATGACTTGGGCAAAAGGTCAAGTTATTATACTCCACTGGGCCAAATTAAGCCCAAATTTGAGGGGAAGATCTCCAACTCAAAATCTATATACGAGAACATACTATTTTTCCAGATATATATGATATGCTAACATATGGAAATTATATTATGGTAGTACACCTATTCCTACATGTGTATATTTATTCCAACATGATAAGGAGAACATGTAGGGAGCAACCCCTATACAACACCGCAATATGTATCCATTCTATTCTCAATATCAGATTCTTCCTCCGGACAACCTCTAGAAACTTTGTTTTGCAGGTTTGACGCTTAGTAGCAAGGTTTGACCATCAGATCGGCGTTTGGCAAGCAACATTCCCCATAACAGGCAAATTTTAAACACACATTTTACTTCAGTTTATGGGCACCTTTAACTTTGATTTTTTTTAAATCGAAGTCAAAAGTGAGTTTAATTAGTTTAGTTTTTTTATAACCGAGCTAAAAAAATCTTTTAACTTTTATTTATAAACTTATTTTTTTTCAAAAAAATAGTCAAAAGTGCGTAATCAAAAATTATTTGTTTTACTAATTTCTTTTAAATGTGTAGATTTTTTCTCTTCTTATATTAGTTGCTTAGTTATGTATACCAAGTAAAGTTTAAAAAAATTTAGTTCCTCTATTTCAAATCAAACTGCATTGAAATTTTTTTCTACTCAAATTAATAAACTTTGATAATATATTTCAATTCATATATAAATGATAATATTAACATATATGATATATTTAAATTCATCCAAACATATACTTTCTAAATATTCCCCCGTTCCAGATTAAATTGCCCACTTCACTTTATGTCACTATTCAATGTCCAACTTCGACCACATATTTAAATAGATATATAAACAATAATATTATTATATATGATATTGTTGAATTCATCGTAACAAGTAGGTTTCAAATATCAAATTTTTATTTGCCGTTATTATATGACGGTGAACATATTAACGATCAAACATGTTTCTTGAATAACATAATAATGATTACTGTGCAATTTAACCTGTGACGGAGGGAGTAGTAGTTTTATACACGGTCCTTACAGTTAATTAGACATGCTAATAGCTGAATACATATTATCGAAAACTAAGCAATTCCCTGTCTTCATCTATACATGACACACTTTTCTTTTTGCCTTAATTATTTTATATTGACAAAATTTTCATTTTTGAAAAAATTCATTTAATTTCATCCATTCATTTAATTCGGATAAATCGAATCGTCTAAACATATATATATATATATATGGTGTCATAATAGGGGAGCGGAGGGAGTTCGTGCATATGTGTAGCTCCTACACGTGTAGGTAAAGGTGTCTATTCTCCTCCGATGTGATTCCTCGGGGACCACACTATCTAAGGGAAAGAAAACTATTAACATTTAGGGGTTGTAGTTGTAACCGTCCACAACATGGGATGGATCGAATCTACTTTGTCAATAAAATAGTGCACTTTCTGCCTTATCTCTAAAGCCTAATTTTCTTGAAATACAGCACCGACATATTTTGGACACATTTCTCCGTCCACTTTTGTTGTTTGGTGAAAATATTTCGGTGAAACCCTTGGACAATTACAATCATGTTTGTTTATTTAGTTAAGTGTTAAAATATTGTAAAATTTGAAAGTGCAATTTTAATCTTATTATTTTCATGTCCATTTTATCCCTGAAAACCCCTTCCTTCTTCTCTCACACCAGAATCCCACCTTCGTTCTTAACACCTTCATTCCAAAGCTCCCATCTTCCCGTCCACCCCCATTACCCTTGCCCGCTCCACCACCACTGCCGTCACCCAACACCACTACTGACTCACCTCGTATCTTACTGACGTTGTTCCAAAACACATTCAATCGTGACTGGAGCACCCGGTAATTCCTTAATTTCCCCATCGATCTTCGCTTTGTTTTTAGATTTTGACCATTAATTCATCAGTCAAATGCATTATCTTGTTAATGATTTCTCCTTCTTTTCTTGGCTCGCGAATGGAATGTGGCATTACCAAATTTATATTCGGCATCCCTAATTTACCCCGATTTCTTTTTTCCTTATTAGATTTTACAAGGGTTTGTGTGTATCATGTTTTTATTTTTTGTTGTTGTTTGCAGAGGATGTGAGGTGGAGCAGTGGTGGCGGTAGTACCAGGGGAGGTGATGTAGAGGAATGGCAGGCAGTGGTGGCGCAGGTGAGGTGAGGTGGTTCTGGGTGGGTTAAAGTAGACCTGGAGGTGGTGAGGCAGTGGAGGTGTAGAGTTGATAGTGAGCAGAGTCAGGGTGAGGCTGAGGCTGGGGCTAGTGGTGGTGGCTTGGTCGGTGAGCAGATTCTGGCGGGGTGAAACAAGATTAATATGATTTTTTTTCTTTTTATATGATTTTCTTTATGGGTCTATATATATATATATAAGGCTTATATTCGATGGTGGTGAAATCAGATTCTGCCACCGCAGGGGCGAAGATCTGGCAGCGGTGGTGGCAGAGCGGGCGGAAGAGGTGCTGAAGGTGAAGAAGAAGAACCCTAGGGGTATTTATGTCATTACATTTTTAGTTTTAGGACTAGGGGTATTTTAGCCAGAATAGTGCAAAAAGGTTATATCGGCACATTTGCGAAAAAATTTAGGGTTAGAATCACAATTTCAAATTTTACAGGGTTAAATAGGCACTTTCAGAAAATAATAGGGTCATATTTGTGTTTTACCCTTGATTATTTGTGTGGAATATGAGATTTGAAAATAAAATTGATTTAGTTTTTGTTAGAAATTTCTCCAGTGAAGAGGTTCAGTTTGATGTCCATTTTCCGAATATAATGCCAAGAGAAAACAATAAGAAAGATTAAATAATGAAGTTATTTATTTTATTTTTATCAAAGAAATAATTTTTATTGCTGGACTGCAATCGTTACAGAATGGGCCAAGTTGCGGGGCTTTATTACAATCTCTCTAGGAGTTTTAAAGAGATTTTTTTTTGGGAAGAAGAAGAAGAAGATAGTAGAGCTCTCTCCTGCATTTCAACAAACAACGACGGGGATGAGTGATTATGAACCAACAAATTTACAGCCACTTGAGAATCTGTTTGAACTATAGCCTTCCCAATTTGTTCCTTGTGTAGTAATTCTAAGTAATTGATTATTTCTAAAATTTCTACTTGTAGTGGAGAAGTATTAAAAGAAAATTCATATGACGGGTTAGGATGCTCGAAAATCGTACAAATCCATGCCCCCAACTGAGATATTCTTTTCCTTGCTAAATGTTGCATCAGTTACAATGACAACTGTGTTGTTTGTGCTTCCTATTATAATGGAGTCTATTTGTACATGTTCACCTTGATTCGAGACTAAATCATCAATATTTGAGCTTCCCCCAAAATCCTCAAAAAACCTTAAAAAAAAAAATTCTTGCTTGCTGCCACAAATTAAAGGAGTCCACCATCTCATTCTGATGAGACGCCAAAATGCATGTATTTTCCTAAGTATTAAACATTTCTTTTGTTATAATTTTGTTGGCAGATTACTAGATTTAGTTACGTTTGGGGTTGGATGACCTATTTCGGTTTTTCATATCTAAATCCTTCTTTTCTTAACCTACTTTGAATCTAATGGAATTGTATCCTTATGAGTTATGTGCTCATCTCTTTTTAGCTCATTTGAAACTCATATTTGTAATAGACTAAGATTTTGTGTAAGAATAATGGATAATTCGTTGGTAAGAAAGTTAGGATGATGATTTAGAAGTTATATCCTAAGTCTCTAGTTTAAGGGGTTTAAGGAAGGTCTTTTATGATCATGTTCATGATGAAAAATTCAAGAATGAATGTTCACAAGGAAATAAGGGTTTACAAGTGAAGGCCAATACAATTTGGCAGAACAAAAGTCCAGATTTGAAGAAGAAATGTCGGTCGACTGACGCGAAGACCGGCCGGGTGAAGGAGACCAAGTGCGCGCCCTGGACGCTCAACCGCTCTCCCGACTCCCAACGCGCTGAAGGAAACCAACCTCGGAAAAAGAAATGTGATGGCAGCTCCTGTTTTCACGCACCCTCCGATCGGTTCAGCTCGCGCGATGGTGCCTCATGAGCGCCTGGCCGAGCTTTGGGTGCCCTGCTCCCTTTTTTACTTTTCTTCTCACCACAATTTGTACTATAAATATCCCTTATCTTATCTTCATTCAAAACTTTTCTCTTGGCCGAAAAATTATCTTCCAAAAACCCTAGTTCTTCGTTTCTCTTCATCTTTTCTCTCTTTGTTTATATATAATTTGTCTATTAATGCTAGTATGATTTGTGTTAGCTAAACTTATCACCTGGGAGCAATTTATTTAAGCTTCCAAACCCTTGTAGTAAGACTCTATTTTACTCTTTCATGAGCATTTGTTGTGAAGTATTTACTGTGCCATTTATGTTGTTGTTTACTTCATTTATGTTATGGGTTGTTTGAGAATATGAAATGTTTGTATGATTAAGTACTAGAAGTGTTAGGAAAGTGTACAATTTCTTCTCACCTTTGGCATGAAAATCCAAGAACATGGAATTAGAACTTCTT
>JAULKM010127919.1:0-19886 GCA_032355605.1 Rubia tinctorum | reverse complement strand
GGAGCGGATACAAGGGGTGGCTGAAAAGGGCGGGCAGCGGGGGCGCGGTGGGGGCACGGAAACGTTCGAAGGGGTGGCGGAAACCATGGATTCCGGCGGCCCTTAGCCCTCATTTTTGGGCTGTCGGATCCTAGGGGTGGCGCCAGCACCCCCTCGCCACCCCCTGGTTCCGCCAGTTGGTGGGGGTGGTGAACCACCACTCGGGATGAAGAGGAGGAGTAAGATGAGTTCGAGGGTGGTGGGGTGGTTGTGCGGTGGTGGGGTGGTGAACAACCATCGGGGATGAAAACAAAGAACAGAGATGGGTTCGATGGTGGTGGGAGTGGTTGTGCGATGGTGAATCGGGGGTGGTGAATCGACGCAGGTGGTGTGGCGAGGTTTCTGGCAGCAGCGGCGAAGCACGACGAGTTTTGAAGAAGAAAGAAACGAAGCTCGGTTGTGGTGTGGCGAGGTTATTAGCGGTGGCGACAGCGGCAGGTTTTGAAGAATAAAGAAACTGAGCAGCCCCATCACAACATCTTAGTCATTAGGGGTATTTTTGTCATTTCAGTTTCTGGTCATGTTTGATTCATTTGGTCAATGTTGAAATTGGAATGTTTGGGTATATCGGCACAATTCGACAACAGTTAGGGTTCGATTGACACATTTAGAAATTAGTTACGGTTAGATTGACACTTTCTGAGATTGCAGGGTTATATTGGCACTTTCAGCCAAAAGTTATGATTACAAATGTATTTTATCCTTTACTATTTTTCAAAAACTTTTCAATCAACTTTTCAAAGTATATTTTAGGGTTAAATGCTTTCATACCTCCGGGTTCTTTGTTTTGTGCACAGGTACTTTCCAGTTTTTCGAAAGTACACATATACCTCTTGACCAATAGTGATTAAAAAACTCCTACCCTCATAGCCGATCAACGACATTGACCAGGTTGTTTCCGACATTAACCTATAATAAAAACACAAAAATATTCCTAGTTTCATTTTTAATTTAATATGACCATTTTACCCTTTGGACTTTTCTGGTCATCACCCCTAACCCTACCCCGTCGTCCCTCCACCACCCTTAACCCCCAGCCGACTGCCTCTCCACCACCCTTAATCCTACTCCGTCACCCATCCACCACCCCTTACCCTACCCCTGCCACCCCTCGACCACCCTTAACCCCCATCACGCTGCCTCTCCCAAATCTAGCACCACCCCTCCCAAACCTTAGTGTCGTTTGCGAAACCCTAGCGTCGCTCCATCAAACCCCTACAAAATCTAAAAATCTAACCAAACCCTAACCCTTCACTATATTGTTCTAATATTTGTTCCATACCCTTGATTTTATCATAAGACGATCTCATAAAAGACACTTTACCTTTCATATCGATATATATAGGGATTAAGAAATGTAGTTGGGGATCTTTGTACAACGAATAAAAAAATTAGTGTCTAACATTAACCCAGTTTCAAACTCGATTAGAACATATTCGGATAGACTTTCACATAAATATGTCAAAATTATAGAAAGTTAAGCCATGCTCCAATTATTTGGGACCGTGCCTCAACCGCCTCCTCTCTTCTTTATCACTGTCTTCTTCCTACTCATCCCTTATTTCTTCACATACATGGATTATTGTACCTCTCAAAAAATTATTTCAATTTTATTTTTAAAAATATTATAGTTTTAAATAGCTTAAACATGAAATCACTAAAATCACTGAAAATAAGAAATTTAAATGGCTTGAAAAAACAGTTTCATTTGAAGGCAGTATTCTAGTTACCTTAAACAGATGAGAAGAGGCGACTTTCATGCCCTTTTCAGTTGAATGATCCAGTGTCGTTCAACACTGCCATTTGTCATTTGTCTGGTCCACGATTTTGTAGTACCATAATATTGGAAATAGACGCGGATTCTAACCATTTTAGTTGACAGTATTCACATGATGAATTGTGTACATCGTTCTAGCTCGTTTCTTTTTTGTAGCATCATTTATTAATTTTTTGAAAAAATATTCATTCCAACATGATGGAAAAACGCTCAACATCGATTATAATAAGTAAAATTGACATCCAACTTAACTAGCATTTAGGAATAACCAATTTATTGCAAGTATATTCAAATTACATGTCAACTAGACTGATAATCTGTACTATTACAGATCAGATATTTAATAAAAATTGTAACATCGCTCTCGAGGATATTAAATTTCTTCCTCTGAAAATCATGACCACTTGGCGAATAGGAGCGTAGCAGCATCAATGTCTCTACACCAAACAGGGATCTACATCAGTTGTAACATCACTTGATCTTGATCCAAAACACTATCTATATTATCCAAACTGTAAACACCTTGAAAAACACAAGTCGAGAACGGAACTCCTAATAGAGAAACACCAACGAAATTACAAACACACGATATGTAAAACCAGATTGGAAAAAATATATCGACATGAACAATTAGATTAAATGATCATCATGGACACATCAATCCCATCTATCAGATAAAGAGCAATGCTAATGTATAGAAATAAATCCATACTTATTCAATAAAACAAACATTAAAGTGTCAATTGAATAATGTCAAATAGTATCAATTGAAAAAACTATCGATCGTTTCCCCCATCTCCCCCATGATGATGGGGAGATGCTGAAAATAAGATGAGAGAAAAAACTTCGACGGCTGTAGGATTTTTCTTAAGCGATATGCTAATTCTTATAAATCGAGGTTTTTTTGTAGCATCATTGATTCTTCACGAAATTTTGTTTTTAATCACCTAATCGATATAGCTAATGAAATAATTTAATATTATTATTTATTAATGTGAGACTCTAGTATTTTTTTTAAAAAATTAAATATATTTTATAAATAATTGTAATGAAAAAAATTATAAGAACTAAGTTTTTTATAATTAATTTAATCGTTGGGCGATCTCACGAGTTACACACTCTTTATTTAGTAATTGTTCAATTTATTCTTTACTACCCATAAAGGAACAAAGTGATTATATTATTTACAAAATAACATTTTCATTTCATTGTAGTTTACCCATTTTCTACTATTGATGAAATTTATTGACTCTGTTATTTTTCACGGAGGCGTCATCATCAACCCTCATTTACAAGCACTTTCTACCGATTGAATTCTGACATTTTATACTCCCTCCGTTCAACTAACATTGACACACTTTCTATATTACAATGTTTATTTTATTTTGGCACATTCTAAATTTAGTAATATTGAAGTTATTTTCCTTCACTCATTTTATTTTTTTCCCACTAACTATTAATTTGGTCTACTCAATTAACATTTTCTAAATAATTATTTCATTAATTGAAGTGCCAATATAATTTGAACGGAGTACATTAGGAATGGACTTAATGGCCACAGATGGGCTTACTAAACTTTTATGTTCATGTAACTTTCTCCTCACTTTCTTGGACGCATGTACTCAAATGTGCAAATCTCCCCAATTGAAGTTCCACGAACACTTAATTACGTCCAACTTGTCACACTATGGGTATGTTAATTTGGTTGAGTTATGCTTATAAGAAAAAATGGTTTAAAAAGTTGGGAAAATTAATTTTTATTTTGCTCCAAATATATATTTCTTACTTTCAAATTAAATGTATTTTAGTTGTTTATCATATGCTAAAAGTTCCTTATCTTATAAGTTAATCGCTTATTCGACCTGTCAATCATAACTTATATTTTATTAGTGGTCACACGAAGGAAGTCGTGATGTATAATATGTGTGTGTGAGACCAACGAGTTATTTGAGACAACCATTAAATAATTAATCTCAGGAAAATACTGATCTTTAAAACTGTAATTAATATGCTATAGAAAAATACTGTTCTTTTGTTGGGTACGAAGTCGGGTTATAACGTCGTCGGTTGTACGCTAGCTCATCCTGACGTCATCACCTCATCTCAATTCCACCGCCTCATCCCAATAGTTGGTCTACCTTAGCCTACATTTGTCCCTACACCTGTCCCTCCATCTCTCTCGCCTCATCTCGTTGTTCGTTGTTCGTTGACTTCTATTCAGTTGTTTAGTATTTTAGTAAACGTGTTCGATATTATGTCTATATGAACTTTCAACTCACTCCTATACTTAATGCTTGTAGAATTATTTGGAGTTCGAAAATTTGGGTGCAAAAATTAGTGCTTTTAGTGTAACGGAACTTACCCTTCTTAAAGATGAAGCACAACGTCCCTCGTCGGTGAATCTAAATTCATGAATAGTGATCTTTCATGTCTGTATGTCTTTTGCACGTTTCTGTGAAGAAGGAAAAAAAGCTGATTTGAAGTCTATGTGAAGAAAAATGATGAAGTAATTCTAGCTTCTTGTTATTTCTGCAACGCTTATGTAGCCAAGCCTCTGTAGTTTGATTCGAGCACTTAGACAAAGTTTAGTTCTGGTTTCAATATTCTAACAGTGATCTCAGTGCCATTTATTTTTTATTGACCATTTTTGTTCTAGTTTTGAAATCAATTGTAACTGTTGATCATGAACATGTGAAAAATTCTTACCCTCTTTTATATTTTTTTATTATAATAAGTATCAAGCTAGTGTACTATAAGTTGGACAAAGTTTGCATAATGACAGTGCTTCAACTAATGTAGGATATATTTCTGATACTGCATCTTTTGTTGTTGTTCGATGCAGTTTTGGAAGGGTCGAGAGATAAGTGTTGAAGTCTGCAATGGGTTTGGAAGGTAATTTTTTAAAAGTATTTTATATTGGCAGTTGTGCTAGTTCAGTACTTATGCGCTAGCTGCAGAAAGACATGAGGAACACAATAGGTTCTTTATGTTGGTTTTATCTATTGGCCTTCATCGATGCCTTTTTATGAAACATTTATTGAGGATTATCCTTATTTTTTCCATCCTGATCTGATCACACCTCCATCTATGCTTTAAAAAAATTGAGACTGGATTTCCATTGTTTTGGGGCTGGTTTTGAAGGACTGGAGTTTGAGCATTTTCCATGTAAAACAGTTGATAACAAATAATTGGCTTTACTTAAAAAATGTGCTAGAACTTATGTGTTTATAAGCAATGAAGGTAATTTGTAGCAGTCTCATCAAGTATTGGTATAATAGGGGGGAAATTATTTTCTTTCTTGGTTCCATGTTGTCCTAATCAATTGAAACCTTCTTTGGGGATGAAATTCCAGTCATTTGAAGAAGGATTTAAGTTCTATGAACACTATGCATCAGATTATGGCTCCCATACAAGACTTCTCAACAACAAGAAAGAATAAGAATGGGGAAGTAGTGATGAGATATTATTTGTGCAACAAAGCCAAATTCAACGTGAAGTGCCTGGAGAATAATGAGAATCAGTCAAAATGTAAGGAGTTGGAAGCAACTGAGCCTACTAGAAGAAGACACTTGGTGACTCGAGTATGGTGCAAAGCTCAGTTAGCTATTCAACTATGAATTAGGGTGATTATTCAATTACAACCATTCATGAAGGACAAAACCACCCTCTTAACACTCTAAGCACACAAAAAATTGAAAAGCAAGGCTGAAACGTGACAATTTTGCACAAGAAGATGATAGTGGACAATTCAAGGTTAAAAATTAGGGCAATAACTACTTTTAGAGTTATTAGGGAGCATGTTGGTGGATATGATAATGTAGGTATTTCAAAGCAGGATTTCAAGAACTTTCAACGGGATTTGAAAGCATACATTGAAGGTTCAAATGCTCAGATGTTTGTTGACAACTTGAAAATGAAAAAGTTAATGTGGAGTGCTTGTTCTTTGCTTTTGAGATGGATGAATGACTATTTGACTAAGGATTTTTGGGCAGATCCGATCTGCCGCAAAAATTATGCAATATTTGGTGATATGGTATCTTTTGACACCACTTACAATGTCAATAGATACATCATGATTTTTGGACCATTTACTGGAGTTGACCATCCTAAGAAATACATCGGTTTTGGGGAAGCATTTATTGCTAAAGAAGACATTGGTTCATTCGAATGGGTATTCAAAATTATTAAGGAATATAAATATTACTTGTAATTGTAGTTAGATTAGATTTCCTTGTCTGTATAGGTCCTTTGTACCTCTATATATTGTACCTCAGATCATGAATACAATCAAACATTATTCTCATTATTTTCTAGAAAATTTCGGAGCTTAAAACAATGAAACCGTAAAGAAAATTCCGCTGCCATTGTCGAGCTGCCACCGCCCAAAGCCGCGCGTCCGTCAACATGTGTTGTCGTTCGCTGCCGCTACTGCTCGTCAATTTCCGTTTGCCAATCCACCGCAGTTTTTGACGATTACCGCGATCGCCCAACGCTATTTGCTGCTCAGTTCTGCCTGCCTATGATCCACAAGCACCGCCGCCATTTACGTCACGCTCCGCCGTGACATTTCCACCGATTTGTTTGCCGTCGGTATCCCTAGTAGCCACCGATCTGCTCCAATATAGAATCCTACACCTAGTTCTAGATGTAGATAATTGGCCTGGAATTAACGCTACACTTGTTTGCTAGATCTTACAGACTGTAGATCCACCATTGCGTTCTTATATCAGTTATTTTTTCCAAACTTAAGGAATTATAGGATGATCTTAAAGCACGATTTACTCTTGGGAATGGTCAGAAAATTCTGCTGATGCGTGATAATATACAGAACTGTCGGGAGAATGGTCAGACTATTACCATTTATTTTGGTAAACTGAAGAAGATGTTTGATGATTACAACTCACATCGGCCTTTTTTAGTTTTCACATGTGAAGCTTGCAAAACACTGTACACATGCAACCATGTGCTGCTGCATTCTAAGAACATGAAGAAGATATGATCTATCAATTTTCCTCGGTCCATATGAAGGCTATCATACCTTGCGATCCAACATCATGATTCTTGATCCACTGCCACCTGTCATGCAGGTATATGCCCTTGTTGCTTAGGTGGAGAATCTTAAAACCGTTATTCATTATCACATGCCTTCAATTGACTCTATGGAATATGTTGACGCCCACCAATTTCGGGTTCTTTGACAGTTGCTCTTACTTCACTTGATCGCAAGAATCTCGTATGTACGTATTGTCATCGCAAGGGTCACGACAAAGTTTCATGTTTCAAGCTCACAGGCTATCCAGAATGGTTCACGAAGATGAGGGACAGAGTCAATGCCACTAAGAAAATTGTGTCAGCTCAGCCGATTGCCGCTGCCAGGAACGGCATTCCGTCCACCGCCATTCGTACGCCTCCACCACCATTTTCCGGTGCTGCGGTGTTGCCCCCAGGTTATGCAGTAGCGACACCTAAAAGTGCCCCAATCCAATTTGATTTCGGTCATGCTCTGTTTGATGACCAATGGAGTACGACCGTGCATTTATTTAATCAGTTTAATGTCATATCTGACCATGGGTCAGGTAAGTCTACTTTACCATGGATTCTTGATTCAGGAGCCTCATATCACATGACTGGTGACAAGGGTTCTCTTACGGATATTACTACTACTATCGATTCTATGAATGTTATACTACCTTATAGATATGTTTCATCTGCTACACAATATGGTTCTATTTGCTTTGGAGATGTTACTCTCACTCATATGCTCTACATACCTACTCTGCGATGCCATTTATTATCATGCTCTAGATTGCTATTTGCTTGAAAATGTCTAGATTTGTTTACTGAAAATTATTGCATTTTACAAAAAATTATTGCATTTTACAGAAAATCAATACAAGGGTTGTGATTGGCATGGGTGAACAACAAGGGGGGTATATTGGCTTTGTCTTCTGGATACACGTGTTCGTCCTCATATTTTGCACTCTATTCTGATAGTTGCTTCAATTTTGTCATCTGATTTATGACATCAGCTTCTTGGACATCCTTCCTCTACGGTGTTGTCTTTTGTTTCTACTCTTAATTTTAGCACAAATAACATCTCTATTCCTTACTCTGTGTGTCATAGAGCAAAACAGACTAGACATAGTTTTCCTTTGAATTCTTCAAATGCTAGTTCTTTATTTGAATTAATTCATTGTGATGTTTGGGGGTCCTTATAGAACACCATCTTCTAGTGATGCATTTTATATTTTTAACTATAGTTGATGATTACTCCCGAGCTCTCTGATTTTATTTATTAGTTGCTAAGTCAATTGTAGCTTCTAGATTTATTAAATTTGGTACTTTGATCAAGACACAGTTTGGGCGCTAAGCTTGTCGTGTCCGTGCTGATAATGGTTCAAAATTTTACCTTTGAGATCTTACTTTGCTGAATCTGGGATCATTTTTGAGACATATATGGTTGAAACACCACAGCGGAATGATCGTGTTGAGCGTAAGCATCACCACTTGTTAAATGTAGCTCATGCTTTGCGCTTTCAGGCTAATATTCCGATTGAATTATGGGGAGAATGTATTCTTACAGCTGCATATTTGATTAACTGGACACCGACAGAGCAACTCAATGGTTGCACATCATTTGAGCTACTCTACGGACGTACTTTAAATTACAAGCTTTTGTGGGTATTTGGATGCTTGTGTTTTGTTTTTTTACATTCCCAGATTTCGTGACAAGTTTGCTCCAAGAAGTTATGGATGTCTGTTTCTTGGGTATTCTGCCTAAAAGAAAAGCTATCGCCTTTATGACTTGGAATCTCGTACTTTCTTCAATAGTCGGGATGCTGATTTTTATGAAGACCAGTTTCCGTATGTTGTACCATCTGCCTCTCCGCCATTTCCTCCCTCAGCGCAAACCAGATGCGCCACCACCTCATTGTCGAGTTCACCATCGTCGATGCTAGAAGCCATGGCGACAGAAGAAACCTCACCCCCACTGGATAACTCCCCTCCGAACACAAACTTTGGCACTGATTGCCGGCTTGCCCTACCACAGGCCGATCCGACCTAATATGTGCCTCACGCGCCACCGACTTCCGGTCACGACACGTCTCACGCGCCCCCATAAGCTACGCCGACCACTAATTTGACATCTTTTAAGCTTGAATTTGCTCCACAACTTGCCTTGCCGATTATGTCCTGACGCCGCCACCTGCGGCCGAGCTGCCTCCTCCACGACAAAGTATTCGCGATCGTCGACCTCCTGCTTATTTGGAAGAATATGTTTGCTCCATTACTGATATTAATACTCCCCCTCCCCCACTGCTACAATCACACCCTCGTTGTCACAATCCTCAGATGTTCTATATCATTTAGCTGATTTTGTAAATTGCGATAAATTTTCTAGTACACGTTCTAGATTTTTGGGTGCAGTAACTTCTAGTGCATATCTCACCACTTACTCTGAGGCATCGAAGCATGCTCATTTGCATGAAGCTATGACTAATGAGATTAATGCTCTTGAGTGCAATAAGACACGGACCCTGGTTTTTCTACCTTTGGATAAGACTGCACTTGGATGTAAATGGGTTTATCGTACCAAGCTCAAGTCTGATGGTACCATTGAATGTCACAAAGCTCTCCTGGTGGTTCTTGGGAATCATCATAAAGAAGGAATTGACTATACTGAGACATTTGCACCAGTTACCAAGATGAGTTCGGTTCATCTATTTTTATCAGTTGCAGTCATTCTTGGTTGGAAACTTCATTAAATGAATGTGCATAATGCTTTTCTACATAGTGATCTACATGAAGAGGTGTTTATGCGCTCTTCACCCGGCTATCCTATCCCCCTAGACAGGTATGTCGCCTTTAGAAATCTCTTTATAGTCTTCGTGAAGCCTCTCGCAATTGGTTTGTCGAATTGGCTCAGGCTTTATGCGTATTTGGTTTTGTTCAGAGTAAAGCATATTATGTGCTCGTCTATGTGGATGATTTGGTTATTGTTGGTAGTTCTTCATCGCTCATCTCTGAATTCAAGATATACTTGAGGTCTTGTTTTCACATGAAAGATATTGGTACACTTAAGTATTTCTTGGGTATAGAGATTGCTAGAAGTTCGGATTAGATGTTTCTTTCACAACAAAAATATATCCTGGATATTTTATCAGACACGGGTTTATCGGCTTCTAAACTGACTTATTTTCCTATGGAGCAATAGCATGATCTAACATGTGTTGAAGACCCCCCTTTATGATGATCCTGAGCAGAATCAGCGCCTAGTTGGTCACCTCATTTATCTTACCATCACTCGTCCCGAGCTTAGTTATTCAGTTTATACGTTTGCTCTGTTTATGAAGTCTCCTTGTGTTCCTCACTGGCAAGCTGCGGTTCAAGTTCTTCACTACTTGAAGAGTCATACTGGTCAAGGTTCATTTCTCTCTTCACATAGTTTATTACAGTTGACTGCTTATTGTGATTCTGATTGGGTTGCATGCCCCATTACACGACGCTCTCTTTCTAGGTACTTGGTGATGATTGTTGATTCTTCGATTTCATGGAAGACCAAGAAGCAACCTATGGATTCTTGTTCTTCTGCTGCAGCAGAGTATCGTGCTATGACTATTACTTGTTGTGAGTTGTTGTGGCTCAAGTCTTTTCTTCGGGACTTAGGTGTTGTGCATTATGCTCCTATGCGACTGTTTTGTGACAGCCAACTGCTCTTCATACTGCAGCAAACCGGGTGTTCCATGAACATACGAAGCATATAGAGGTTGATTGTCATTTCGTCCGTGATCTTGTACAGTTCGGTACTTTTGTTACTCATCATATCCGCACTTCTGATCAACCTGCATACTTGTTCACCAAAGCTCTTGGAGTGAATCATTTTCATTCACCACTTGACAAGTTGGACATTTCTGATAACATGCTCCAACTTGAGGAGGAGTATTAAGGAATATAAATATTACTTGTAATTGTAATTAGATTAGATTTTCTTTTATGTATAGGTCTTTTGTACCTCTATATATTGTACCTCAAATCATGAATACAATCACATATTATTTTCATTATTTTCTACAAAAACTTTCACAAATGCTATGGGAGTTCGTGAGCCTACTTGCCTAATAACTGATCAAGATCCAACTATAAAGTTGCAGTAAGAAATGTGTGTGAGAAAAATGAGCACGTGTTTTGTATGTGGTACATTATGAAGAAAGTGATATACAAGGTGTATCGGGTGATTTTGAAAGAAATCAACTCTTTGGCAAAGATAAATGCCTGTGTATGAAGTTTGGAGAAGGAGTCGGGGGAGTTTGAAAAAGGAATGACAATCAATGCTAGAGGAATACAAATTGCAGGATTATGATTGGCTTTGTTACATGTTCGATATCAGGCATACGTGGATTCCTGTGTATTACAAAGATTTGTTCTCAGGAGGCATCATGAGAACAACTTCAAGGTCAACAATTGAGAATAATTTTTTTCACATGCTTTACCAATACGAATGTAACTCTCGTTGAATTTTATATGCACTATGAGACAGCGATTGATTCTCAAAGACAAACACCAGGTCAGAGTGATTGTGATTCAAGAAATAAATCCATAGAATGCAAGACAACAAAGTTGGCCTCGGTGGTTCTCACTAACACCATGTTTTTATGAGTTTCAAAGTGAGGTTTATGAAGCTTGTTTTGATTGTGTTTTTGAAGAACTTAGAGTATAAAATGAATTAGAGATTGCCAAACGCAAATAAGTCAACCATAGAAAGTTTTATGAGGTGGTCCTTCACATAACCAATCTGGAGACAAAGTCTTCCTGTAAGATGTTTGAGAGGATAGGTCCACCTTGTAGACACATGATTTGGTTGTGGAAAGGAAAGAATGTTGATCCAATTATGGACATATATTTGCTCAAGAGATAGACTAAAATGCAATGAAAACACATGTTAGGTATTTTTGTTTGATATGGTTTTAACTTCTTAAAACTACCATAACTCATCCCAGTTTCTGATAGGAATTACTGAAACATGTCTTCTTTTTTATTTGTACTGGACGAACCTAAACCCTATAAAGAGGAAGCCACAAATGAATTAGACATCTTTTATACATCATTATTCAGAATTTGAGTTTACACTCTTTGCTTATTAAGCGTTAAATCGTTAGTTTTGTTTCCATTCCAAATTAGTGCTTAGGACCGTTGAAGTTCTTTGTGTTAATTTGGTGCAACTAGTGCTTAGGTTCATGCAAATTAGTCTTTTGTGTTAGTGAAGTTCTTAAAGTTGAGTCATATATCATACGTTCGTTTGTGTTTCTTCGATTGAAAGGGAGTGATATAGATCCTTTGGTATCGGGTGCTTCTCAAAATTCCACAATCTAGAGTTTTCACAAAGAGATTCATATCAACAACCAGAGAAGATGAGGAAGAAAATCGGCAGTGGGCTGGTGGTGTTGAATCAAGTTGTTGACTGAATTTTGTTTTTTAAAAATTTTCAGGAAAATGTATGAAAATGAAAACTAGGACTTAGAGAAACCTGATCCAATACCATGATAGAATGTAAAACCCACAATTGTTGTGGTTGTGTGAGTACAAAAGATACAAGACAAAGTCATACATGGAACTTGATATTACAAAAATCAAATAAAAAAGGTATTATTTCTTTAACCTGTTTCTATTCCACCTATAACTCTATTAGTTTGACATGTTGGTTTTTATTGCTTGTGCTCTTGATCCAATAAACAAATTAGAATATTGTGGAGTAATTCTTTGTCAAATGTATGACAATGAGAAGTGGAAGTGAATTGTTGAAATTGTTAAGAGTGCAATGTATGGAGTGTTCAATGATATATATAGGAGAATCTATGGTGTTGGGTCTGAAATTTTTTCTACACCATCCTCTCCCACTTCATCAACATCATTGAACTCATCAAATTCTTTGGGAGATAATGTTGATCATCTGAAGAAAATCAAGGAGAAGAATATGACTGCATCGAAAAAGAAGAAGAGTGACTCTTGTTCTGTTAGAGATTCTAAATCCGAACTAGACATATACTTGACTGATGATGATGTTGATGATAAATGCGCGTTTTGGATTAAATCCGGATTTTAGTGTTTTGAAATGGTGAAAGATGAATAGTTTTAGCTATTCCAATATGTACAGTCACTTTTGAATAAGTTTTCAACACCAGTGGAAGAGTTGTTGATGTATTTAGGAGTTCTTTAACTCCTAAACTTCAAGCATTGATATGTATCCAAGATTGGAACCGTGCAAATGCAACTGAGATTAAGGTAGAACATGTATTGAAAAACCTGAACACTATGAATAACTTCTTATATTGGGTTTCAGACTTCACTAGTAACTATATGCTGATATTCCACCCCCATTTTATTGCGGAAAATAAACAATCATTGATGGCGTCAAGTATAGTTGATGTTTAGAGGTATGATAGTGTGCACATTGTGTGCTACCGACTTGAATCCCAAGAAGGTATTTATTTGTTTTTGAGTGATGTAACTTGCATTTCTATAATAATAAAGAAATATATAGAGACATAATTAGGAAACAATGTTGTAACTCTGATTGAACAAATTGTGAATGTTAAAGTGGCATGTAAAGAGGTGATTGAAGTGGCCATCCACCTACATGTGGCGCTATAATAACATTAGCGTCGTTAGAGGATTGTTTAAGTTGGAATTTATGAGGGGTTCCAGCTTCTCTTAGTTGGTTTTGGCTTTGATTTCGTTGTTTTCTTAATTGAGAAAGTACTGTCGGGAAAGACGATCTGTCCATAAACTTATGGACAGTTCACTATACGTTTTACATTAAATGTTGTAAGTTTTTATAAAATTTAAATATTATATTTAAAAAATTAAAACAAGTAATAATATATAAAACGCCAACCCAATTAAATTGAATCGAATATGCAGCGTAACATCTCATGTTGAGGCGTGACCACCCAAACGTCCCTTTGCTATTAATTAACAAAAAAGAAAAAAGAAGAGCAACAAAACAAGAGCCAGTTAATCAACACCAATTAACGGACAAAACTATCACACCACCCCACTGAAAATAGAATCTTCAGTTTGTCAGCCATCCTTAAAAATAAATTGAAAAGTACGTGTACTCTATGCAGAATATTTGGACATTCAGGCCAGTTGCTTAGAAAAACAAATAAAAAAGTACAACGTTCAATCTTCCAAGCAAAGCAAATATTATATTAATCGTCGATAGACGACTTGCCGGAAAGACTTGAGCTCAAAGACTGATGAAGACCTGAGAGAGGAAAAAAAATAAAAATAAAATCTCAAAGTCGTTTTATTAATCAACCAAAACCGCAAAGCGTGTCCCCCCCCGAGTTTCCAAATTACTACGTAAAAATTGTGAATTTTGGTCACGGGGAATCTTCGTGCTGGTTTCTTCGAAAAGATTGTGTAAATCGCAATCCATCACACTCACCTCCCCGCGTTAATTCTCAATTTTAATCCTTCCCTATGGTCTCATTCTCCGAAGATAACGTAGAAATATACTCCCTGCTTCCATTTCAATCTGCAATTTAAATATTTGTTTAATCTATAGTAATTTATTAAATTTTGACCACAAAATTAAATTGGTGTACAAATACTATTATATGATATCTTAATATATTTATCATAACTGATATTTTAAAAATATAACTAAAAGTTAAAGTGTGCACATTGACATGAGATCGACGGAATACTGCCATTCATCGACCAGAAGACCAAAGTTTCTGTACTTATTTTATTGATTGGTTTGTTTTACAAATAGTCGGAGTTCGTGCACAAAGTGTTTCTTTTGGAAGTTTAAATTCATATCTCCAACGACAAGGATTGAAAATTGCAATTTTTAAATGGAAAATATAAGATCGCCACAAATTACATGTTAGTACTAAAATCTACGTTGAAACTGTTGCTAATTGAACGATGATAGAGCTCTTAACAAACAAAAGTTCATGGAGGCTTTGCTGGCCATCTATATAAATTTAACACGTATACAGTCGTTCGCATTTAAAATTGATCTATAATCGCTTAATGAAAAATTAAAAGTTTTCATCTATTTTATTTAGTACAAAGTTTTGGGTGAGATGGTCTCACGACTTCCACCTAGTTTTATAGGGAGACTTACGATCAAAATATAATTGTTTGAAAATGAAATAAGTAAATTTCTATGATTTAAATTTTTTTGTCTTGTCCATTATCTTATTATAAATTATGGTGAGACGGTCTCACATGAGTTGTAATTTATGTTTATTTAATTGGCAACTGATATGATATTTCAAGGTATCAAAAACACCGTATTCTCAAGGATTTTTTGTGTATTCCATGTTATGTGAGTGTGCATTCTTCTCTATCTTAGTATGCATTAATTATTGTAATGTGATTAATGTATAAATATTATAATGTACAAATAATATTATTAAAATAAACATTTATTGTACATACACTTCACAAACATAATACACCAGAAATACGGTATAACAATTGTATTTAATTATACATCAATCTATTTTTCGTTTCATGATGAGCGGCTAGTATATTTTTTACACTTAAAAAATATGGTAAAATATCCATATAAGTAGCCACAAATTATATCATTTTTAATCATAAATTAAAATATTATTATGGTCGTTTTCAAAAGGAAACAGAATTCAGTGACGGTGTTCAAAACAATTCACAATTAATTTTCATGACAATTAAAATAGCTCAATCCTTTTCTTTTATCTTTTGAGAATGATCAAAATGAAAATTTAAACCTTTTGGTCCTTTTAAAAACGACATATAATTGGTTGTAATAAAATTATTTTACCAATGAACAAAAAGGATTGTAACTCATAAAATGAAAATAAAAAATCCTGTTTTTCCAAGGTGTATTCCCTTCAGTTTTGTAACGTTATGTGCATCTCATAGACTATTGTGTTGGCATTTGTGAACTAGTGTTAAAAGAGGCAAGACGTTCCATGTTGGAACATACTGGGAAAGTTCAGATTTGGCGAGTAGAATATTGCGACGAAAAGGATTTATGGAAATTGGAGATTTAGCCGTGCGGAAAGCATAATGAAATTATGGTAAATCCATATAATTATGAAATTGGATTTATGAAATATTATGAGATATTTGAGATAAGGAAAATTCTTTTATTTATGGAATTTGGATATGCTTCAGAAGTAAATAATGAATAAGAATACTATGGAGATAATTATGGTGCATTCCAATCTGCATGTGGACTATAAATAGAGGACATTATACGGCTGCAAGGGGTATGATTTTAATTGAGAAAAATCTGTACTCTAGATTTACAATTTGCCGAGAAACTTGCAAAGCGGCAAAATTTATATGTTCTAACATATGTGACCTGTTGTTCAAAGTTCAGAACGTATACCTTAATTCCTAGGAGGAGATCCTGCCTTGACGAGTTTCGAGGTCAGAGGGAGTTTGATCAAGGCGGATCATTAGCAAGAGGAACTTGCAAAAATCCACACATTAATAATTAGAAGATAAGTATAGTTGTATGGTGTACTTTGTACTATATCTATATCTCTGACTAGTGAATTTATTCTGAACTGGGTCAGACCCGCATACGTAGGTGGATTTCACCGAACTGCGTAACCAAGTTGTGTGTCTAGTGCATTATTTACTTTACATATTTGGTTAAGTTCCGATAGGTTGAAACATAGGTTTAATAGTTAAACTAAAATATTAAAATTAATTTTTCAAGTTTTATGAGTTTGACACACTTTTTCTTAATTGTATTTATGAGATTAACACTTATGCATCACAAATTCAAATAACTAAAAATTATAATGCCAAACTTATAGCACTTTGGTTGTCATAAATGTGTTCGACTGACAAGCAAATGTATATCCTTTTGCTCTTGGGCGAATTTCATGGAAAAAAAGATAAGCAGATCTAGAAGGCGATCGCGGAGCGGTAGCTGGTGGTAAGCTTATCTATAAAACCGCAACTATTGATAATTACGATGCTATAAATTTCTACAATATGCACATTTATTAACATTTGAAGAAAAATGTGTAAATATAAGAGAAAAATATATGACAGGATCACATAAATCTTATCAGACACTAATGATATAGTGTCAGGTATACATTGTGATGTTTGATTGCTCATGTGTATTTTCACTATTTACCCAAAATAACTGAACACTAATCAATTGATGCATAAACCACGCAGGAAATCATTATACAAGTGACCCAATCAAAATCTAATTAATAATGATGTGTATTCATATAATTGGTGCCTCATAAGTCTTTATATCATGATGCTCCTGATAAACAATTTTCTCTTCTAAATATAAATAAAATAAGAAACTGTAATGCAATAAATAAATGGAGGAGAACACTAATGGATGATGCAAATTTGACTCTAATTTTAATTTTAGAATGAAGTGCTTATATAAGCCTCAGTTCTTTGTTATGTGCAAATATAACCTCGAGTTTTTTGAAAGTGCGGATATACCCAAAACCATCGAAGTGAGCGGCTGTACCCAAATAAATTAGGAGCAAAAAAGTGGGTACTCGGGTATAAATTAACATATTTTGGCCGGTCATGGGTATATCTGCACTTTTGAAAATCGACCATGGGTATATTAGCACTTTTGAAAAATTAAGGGTTATACTTGCACTTTCCAAAGAACTGAGGGTCATCTAAGCATTTTACTCTTAAATTAATTAGGCAGAAATATTGTAATGTCTTCTGTCCCGTTCCTTAAATTAATTAGGCAGAAATATTGTAATGTCTTCTGTCCCGTTCCTTGATTTATTTATTGTAGAATCATCCATAATTAATGCTATTAACGGTCCTAGGAATCTCCAATTAATTAGCCCTTTCTATAGTTCTAAATTTGACTTTAATCATGAATTTTCTCTCTTTTAGTTCATCACCGAGTGTCTTTTTTGGTGACTTCATCTGCACACATAGTTCATGAGTTATCTGGGTGATCCTTTATTAATTAGAATCAGGTTAATTTCTTTCTTAACCCAATTCTAATTGATTTAATATTCTATTATATATAAATTTTGAGTTCTACCTAATAGTAGATGATTGATAAAAGTGTGATTTATGTGTTTTTGGTGTGTTTGAGGTTGACTTTAAACCTTAAGAAGTTGTCATCAATAGCTAGGAAAAGTCAGACTTCATATGTATTTCCTTGGTGTTTTGTCTTTCTTTCTTATCTATAACACACTTAATTTTATATTACAATGAATCATATGAATGGAGAACTGAGTTAATGAAAGAAAAAAAAAGATGATAAAAATTGTTTAAAAGGAAAAGTGTGTCAATATAATAAAAAAATTCAAGATACATTTTCCTATTTGTGTAGCATGAAAATTACTTAACGAAATAATTAGATAAAGAGGTTGATTAAGTTGAGAATTTAACTCAATCACTGTTCTCCTTAATTTAAGGATGCTGCTATATCATGATCTGTATTTTACTAGTTATACCCTAATACATACACATACATTAGTATTATTTTGGGGTGGTGGTTATTAATTATTTTTGGTCAAGATTTTTAAATTGAAAATTTATTAACTAACCAAGATTCTTATAATATTAGGTTGAACTTTCTCCTTTCTCCCTCACTCTCTCATCTCAACTCAATTTTGCCGCCACCACCTTCGGCCGACCACCGTCTCCCGCCGACCACCACCACTACCTCGCTGGAAAATTTAATTCCATTTAAAAAAAATTAAATACGATTTCCTCCAGAAAATTTGGCCGCCACCACCGTGGTTTGGGATGGGGGGAGGAATTCACCGGGAACGGCGGCTGACGGGGACAAGGACGGCGAACGGCGAAGGGAGATGACTGAAATGGCGAGGGGAGAGGGGAGATGGCTGAAATGGCAGCGAACGGCGAGGGGAGAGGAGAGAGGTGAGAGGGGAGATGGGTGAAATGGCTGGACGGCGAATGGCGGGGGCTAAGGCCTGCAGGAGGGGTTGAGGGTGGGGTGGGGGTGCTGAGGACGGCGGCCGGCCTGGGAGTAGTTGATACGGGCGGCCGCCGACCCTGGGGTGGTGAAATAAGGTTTTTGTTTTTAAATTTATTTTAGGGTTTTTAATTAATTTAAAATAAATTAAATTAAAGAGTTTAGGAAAATAATGTTTTTATTTTAAAATAAAATTTGAAAATAAAATTTTAATTAAACAGATTAACTTGAATTGTTTGGATGTCATTGATTTTTTTATTGAAATATAAAATATTATAAAAAATTATAAGCAAATAGAATATTATAAAAATAATGTTGAAATTAAAATAAAAGTTTGAAAATAAAATTTGAATAGAATAATTTCAAAGTAAAATTTGCTAATAGTCCCATTTAATTATTATATATTTGTATAGAAAATATTGAAAGTTGTTAAGAATTTGTTCTTTATGTTATACAATTTCATTATACATAACTGAATGTGTAATTTATTATTTATAACATAATTTTAATTAAATAGAATAATTTGAAAATATTGTTTGGATTAAATTGAAAAATAAAAATAATATTGAAATATATATTCCTCCCGTAATTAAGTAATTGTTAGGCCAATAATTTTAATTCATATATTACAGATGAGTGCTGACGTTGATAAAGGTCGTAACACAATTTTTGACTACATTGTAATTTTTCAAAACTGTAGAAGTAATCAATGTTGACTTTTGAGACCCTCCTATTCACCCATACATACCCAAATTTTAAAGTCGCAATCGTATATTATTGAATTTCATTTTGGTGTCGCCAATTTCGTGATTCGACAACTCCAACTTTTTTAGAGGGACCTAAGGGCAAAAGGTAAAAACTTTAATCGTAACTCAAAATTGAAATCCGCTTGAAAGTGATGCTATCTTATACACCCCTATTGTATTTTCCAAATGCGTAACTAAATATTTATCAACAATTGAGCATAAGAACATATTGGTAATCATTTTCAATTTCCCTTTCTTATTTCTAAGTAATCAACTTTAAATTACTATAGAACATGTATTAGCGATTTTCAACATTTCACCAAAAAAATCATTTATTCAATATTTCTATATTTAGGCAAGAATAACA